>JANAVB010040819.1:5668003-5835503 GCA_029216955.1 Iris pallida
TAGGGTATCACTATGGCTCAGTCTTCCCTGGCATGGCTAATACACTAGTCAAGGCACGCACTGCATATCCATGCCTATCCTGATCGTCTGGTACTTCCAAAACTCAACTATGGCTAAAGTCACCTACCGTAATAATTAACTAAATAATTATTTAATAAATTCTAAAAATCACCATTGTAATCAAATAAATAAAAATATTATGAAAAATTTCGGAAGGGAGGCTACACCCAACTTTGTGCTTTTTACGCACAGAGGGTCTAGTCTATAAATAGACTTATTTTTAACACAGACAGCATCAAGAGATCAAAGAGATACAGGAGAGGAGATTCTGAGAAAACTCATACTTTCAGAGTGATATTCCCAGAAGCATTCCTTCAACTTTTTCTCAAGAACATGGTAAAGCAAAGCAGGAAAGCATTCGACTGTGCCATCAGTGCCGTTGCTCGATACCTTTCTGGTGACTTAGTTCTTCCGATTGTTCGTCTTCTTCAAGCAGTTTTCTTCATCATCATCGTATGGTCCAAGGAACAAAGTGATCGCTCCCAGATCAGACTTCCATAGCAATACTTTCCAGAAACAACTTGTACTTTTGTACTTTTTCTCTTTTTCTTTCAAAAGCCAATTTTAGTCATTTTGTTAAGTGAAACAGATATTACAAGGTGCTATACACAAGAGGATAGTTAGATCGAGAAAGCAAATTTTTGATTTATGATTTTTTAAAATTGTGAAATAGTTATGATTTATTAGGGATATGAAATCGATTTGAGAAATATCTTAAAGTTTTTATATTATGACGTATGATTTACGGTTAACTTTAAGTTTGGATTGTAATATGATAAAGTTTATCTCGAGATTATTTAAAGAGTTTTAAATTATGATTTTGTAGACGACTAGAGAAGACAGAAGTTTAGTTTGAAAAAAAAAATGTAACCATTATTTTCGAAAATATGAAATTCTCCACAATATGGGTAGAATTAAATTCTCCACAATATGGAAGCATTAGTTTCGAAAATAACAAAGTTTAAGAGATCAAAACTAAGAAAACCCGATGAAACTATAAACTTAGATCTACAAAAATGTAACCATCAAAACCAAAATCTCTAAGATCTAAAGAGGCTTAGAATCAAGCAAGGAAGACAATGGAACAATAAAATTTGAGATCCATCATGAAGCAAGTTACCCTTGCCTAGGGCTTGGTAGATAGGAGAAGTAAATGAAGAAGATGAAGAAGTAATGAGAAAATAGTAGAGAAGACAGAGAAGTTGGTTTTTATACAAACCATTCTCATCTCAAACCAAAACAAACCAAGCCAAGCCAAGTAGAACCAAACCAAATTAAAGCAAGTCAAGATTAAACCAAGACTAGGCTAAGCAAGACAAGTCAAGATACGGATCTGTCACTCCCGTTTCCCGTTATACGTATTTTTCAGGATACGTATACGAATTTCTGACAATTGTCAGGTGGCCCGTATTTTGACTTATCTTACTTAGCTTAGCCTTGGTTTAAATCTTGACTTGATTGGTTCAACTTGGTTCAACATGACTTGGCTTGGCTTGGCTTGGTTTGGTTTATTTTGGGTTAAGATGAGAGGGGTTTCTATATAAATCAACTTCTTCTCTCTCCTCTATTATTTGTATTTACTTCTTCATCTTCTTTATTTACTCCTCCCACCTACCAAGCCTAGGCAAGTACAACTTGCTTCATGATGGATCTCAAGTTTTATTGTTCTATTCTCTTCTTTACTTGATTCTAAGCCTCTTTAGAACTTGACATTTTTGGATTTGATGGATGGATTCTTGTAGATCTAAGTTTATAACTTTTTCAGTTTTTTCTTGGTTTTGATCTCTAAAACTTGGTTATTTTCGAAATCTAATGGTTCCATGTTGTAGGAAATTCAATTCTACCCAATTTAGGCTTTTGAACTGCTTGATTTCGACTTCGGATGAGGAAGTTATGGCCATAACAAGTTTTTAGGACTTTCATGGCTGAACTTGCTGTTTGGGGACGATGAACCCCATGCGCCCGGGAGGCCATGCGCCGCGAAGTCCCGACAACGCATTCTTTGACTCCGAGCGTGTCATACGCGTAGGTTCCTTACGCGCATGTACTGAAGACGCAACGTGAGTTTAAATTCCCATGCACCGATTGTGCAGGAATTCCATGCGCCGATTGTGCAGGAATCCCATACGCCGATTGTGCAGGAATCTCATACGCCGATTGTGCAGGAATCCCATGCGCCGATTGTGCAGGAATTCCCATGCACCGATTGTGCAGGAATTCCATGCGCCGGAATTACTCTATTTCACTGTTTTTGCCTGTTTAGGTTGTTTTGTAATTAGAATCTTGAAAAACTCTATACATGAAAGTTGTAGATCTTTTCTTTGGCTTCAAAAATATGTTACTAATTATTTTATGCAAGTTTTTTTCATTCATGATAATGTAAGGATAGAACACGATAGTGGCCTGTTAAGGCGCACTCTTGACAAGTATCAAGTGACATGATAATTCTTGATAGTGACCAGTCGTGGTGCACTCTTGACAAGTAATTGGACATGATAATTCTTGATGGTGGTCCGTTGTGATGCACTCTTAACTTGACAAAGTAACCTAACATGATAATCTCGATATGCCTTGCTAAGTAACTCTTGTCTTGACACCGTGGGTAACTTTCTTGATTGTACCTGTATAAGCCACATGTCTCGTCTTGCATCATGTCTAGGACATGAATTCCTGATTTTTCACGGTCAGGGATTTATGTTGAATCTGACTAAGTTAATGACTAGATTGATCAAGTAGTTCATATAGGAAGATGTTTCCAGTTACAGGCGATCTCGTTATCCCAGCCACACCCGAGGGACTTGTAGCCTGCCGTCGAGTAGGGCATATTTCTAGCCCACTGTCATGTGGGGCACTGCACACTATCATGTGTTGTACACCAAGCCACCTAATAATTCTTGATAACTTTTAAATGAATCTCGCCTGGATAACCTGGATAGCTGTAGGGCTTGTGACTGCGGAAACATCTCATTGCATCTTGCTAGTAAATAGGCTTGTGATAACCCGAGCTAGTTAAAGTATCAAGCCGTACTCTTTGCTTGGCCATGATTGATGGATGTAGTTCAGTCTAGTCTTGTCTAAGCAATGCCGGTCTATGACTATTTCAGCACATGCTTGTTTATGCTTTACTCTTGTCGATAATTGGTTAGAGACTAAGTTCTGTTCAGGCGAAGGGTTACAACCCCGGTCCTTGTTTGGTTTATGGGTTGTAACTTGGCTAACAGAATAGTTTCTTAGTTATCTTATCGTTTATCACCCTACTATCCTATTTCTGGTTTTCTTGTTATTATTATGCGTTGTGTTCTAACTTGCTGGTTTTTAGTTCCTAAGTGCAGCCTCCCTTGTGGTACTTGCTCTTTCTGGGGTCTGACCCAGCTAGTTTTGTATGGCCAGATTTCGGAGTAGGACTCGAGGATCCTGCAGCTTTTCTGCCAGATGGTGACCACTAGGCATAATACTGGCAACGAGTGGTTTATTATTTTTTCTCCCACTCTCTTGTAAAAAATATTTCTTTGAGGCGTTTAGCCGTCGAGCAAGTGTTAGCTCGTTTGCAACTTTACTTACTGTCTGCCTACGGGCTGTAACATGATTGACAAATCCTAGTGTTGATCATGTATGACAGAACTCTTGCTAGTCTTCACATTTTGTATGACTAGCTTCATGATCATCTGAATATGTAATGTTTGGGACGCCTTACTTTGTATGTATGATGATCTAACATCTTATAACATGTACTTACTTGCTTGAGATTGAGACACTAGGCTTATTCATGACCATAAGAGACTGTTGGCTTGTAGATAAACCCTCATGCATCTAGACAGCCGTGACCGTATATCGAGGTAGATTATACTTTAATGTACGTAGCTGGCTGTGTCTGTCCCCCGCTCTCTAGTATTCTAGTTCTAGGGCGTGACACGATTTAAGTGGTGGCCCATGCAGGTCTTGTAAATCAAGATGTGTGAGGGTTTCACTGAATAGATGTCTCAATCAGCACTCGCCCTTGATCTCTACCCGTGTCTTCTAATCTTTCTGAAATCTTGACATGATCACATGTTTATAACCTCGATCTATCATGGTCCTTCCTTACTGTTTCCTATGTCGTTTCTTCAGCGGCATTGTCCCTGGTCCTACCGATCAGCAAGGTGGAGCACCTCCAGCGGACCAACAGCAACCTGGAGACCAAGCCCAGCACTCTGGAGCAGCCTCCCGAGTCATGGATTCCGGGGACCCAGAGCCCCCAGTTCAACCAGTCCAGCCTGCAAAGCCTGATAATGGAACCCTGGTGGGTCTCATTAGGGAATTGCTTGCATCTTAAAATCGTCGGGGCGATGTCCTGCACCAGACAGTATAAGATGCCATGGACAGAGTTGGTTACCTAGGGAACAACGCGGCTAACAGCTTCAAGCGTCTGAACCCTCCTTTCTTTGACGGCACTGAAGATGCTATTGCTGCTGATGCATGGCTTCAGGATACAGAGGTAATCCTAGAGGCAGCTAGGATTCTCGAGGGAGAGAAGGTGGCCGTTGTACGCCTAAAGTTGTTAGACTTAGCCCGCAGCTGGTGGGCGATGCAAGCAGTTGGATTGGCGACGCCTGTCTTATGGGCGGTATTCAGTGATAAGTTTCAGATCAAGTACTTTGATGCAGTAGCTCGGTATGATCTGCAGACCAGATTCAGCAATCTCAAGCAGATGGGAAGGACGGTCGATAGATATGCGGCCGAGTTTTCTAGGCTTAGTCGGTTTGCTCCCACCTTGGTGGCGACCGAATTGGACCGTGCCCAGCAGTTCCAGCAGGGACTCCACCTAGAGATCATTCTAGCAGTGGAGCAGTTCGAGCACCAGACATTTTATGCCATCTTGCGAGCAGCGAAGAGGCATGAGTATACTTCTCAGAGGATAGTGGAACGAACCGGAAGTAGGAAGAGGTCCCATGGCAGATTAGTTTGTCCTCAGCACCAGGCCCAACAGCTAGGGCTTTGACCATTGAGCTCATAGGAGGGCGACTACAGTTTTGTCGGTTCAGCACTCGACACCGACGTACCCTCAAAAGCAGAAGCAGTCTTCCGAAATGGGCTGCACTCATTGTGGGAAGCCAGGATACGTTGTTTCAGAGTGTCATAGAGCACAGGGATTGTGCTTGGCTTGTGGGGCATCAGATCACATGATAGGGTCCTGTCCGTACAGGGCCAGTTCATCATCAAGCCTAACCAGTCCATCGGTTAGGGGACCAGTTCCAGTTCAGCAGCAGCACCAGCCTCCGAGGCCATTGCCGCCTCAGGCTCAACAGTTTGCCTAAGCTCAGAATCAGAGCAGGCAGAGAGGTTTCCAGCAGAGGGGACCAGTACCAAGAGGACAAGGTCAGGCTATGGCTCTGATGGTAGCAGAAGAATTAGCATCAGGTAAGGTGGTGGCAGGTACCATTCTTGTCAACTCTTTTCCAGTATCAGTATTATTTGATTCGGGTGCATCACATTCATTTATGTCTGCACGATTCGCTACACGGATAGGACTGGAGCCCGAGTCATTGTCAGTGAGGCTCAATATACTTACTGGTAATGGTCTTATGGGAGTATATAGAGTCTTTTCCTCGTATCGAATCATAGTTAGCGGTAGAGAGTTTCCCGCTAGGTTGATAGAATTCCCGATGGCCGATTATGATGTGGTCTTAAGGATGGATTGGTTGAGGGACCAGTATGCTAGAATAGATTGCCATATCGGCAAGATTATTTTTAGTATTCCTGGTGAGCCAGAGTTTTCATTTCTCCGAGGTGGAGTAGAGCCCTCTTCTCCAGCATTGTGGATGGCATTAGCAGTAGTTCAGTTTCCCAGAGTTGTAGAAGAGTTTCCTGACGTATTTTTCGAAGAACTTTCAGGCATGCCCCCAGAGAGAGTGATCGAGTTTACCATTGATTTGATTCCCAGATCAGCACCAGTGTCAGAAATGGTCTACAGAATGACGCCATCAGAGTTGGAGATCCAGTATAAGATGATTGAAGAACTCAGAACCAAGGGATTCATTCGTGCTAGTGGATCACCTTGGGAAGCCCCGATGCTTCTTATAAAAAAGAAGGATGGTACGTCAAGATTATGTGCAGATTATCGTATCTTGAACTCAGTGACAATCAAGAACAGATACCCTCTCCCGAGGATAGATGACTTGTTTGATCAACTCAAAGGGGCGTCCGTATTTTCGAAGATTAACTTGCAGTCGGGGTACCATCAGATCAGAGTCAGAGAGCAAGACATCCCGAAGACAGCTTTCAGATCTAGATATGGACATTGGAAGTTCCTTGTTATGCCATTTGGAGCGACCAATGCGCCAGCCGTATTCATGGACCTCATGAATCGTATCTTCATGCCCTATTTGGACCAGTTCGTGATATTGTTTATAGACGACATCTTGGTCTATAGCAAGAATGAGGCAGAGCATGGACAGCACTTTCGTATAGTTCTTCAGATTCTCAGAGAGCACCAGTTGTATGCAAAGATCAGTAAGTACGAGTTTTGGTTACGTATCTCGTACTTGGGTTACATCATCACTAGAGGTAGAGTAGAAGTGGACCCCCGGAAGATAGTTGCCATAGAGACATGGCCAGTTCCCAGCACCGTAGCAGAGGTTTGCAGTTTCCTTGGATTGGCCGGCTATTACCGGCGGTTTGTATCAGACTTTGCTCGGATTTTAGCACCATTGACGCAGTTGACCCGCAAGGATGTGCAGTTTGCTTGGACAGTAGAGTGTCAGAGTTCATTCGAGAAGTTGAAGCAGAGATTGATGACGACACCCATTCTCACACTTCCAGATGTGACTGGAATATTTTTAGTTTATTGTGACGCATCCGGCAAGGGATTATGATGTGTCTTGATACAGCATGGGAAGGTAGTAGCTTATGCATCACGTCAGCTTCGTGATCATGAAAGGAATTACCCAACCCATGACTTGGAGTTAGCAGCGGTCGTCTTTGTACTTAAGCTTTGGAGGCATTACTTATATGGAGATCGGGTGGAGATTTTCACCGATCACAAGAGTCTTAAGTATGTGTTCACACAGAAGGATCTTAACATGCGTCAGAGGAGGTGGCTAGAGCTACTTGCGGATTACGACATCAATTTGCAGTATCATCCTGGGAAGGCCAACGTAGTTGCAGATGGGTTGAGTAGAAGGGCAGGAGCTTATTTTCTAACGGCACAACCAGAGTTATTAGCAGATCTTCAGAAGATGGGAATAGAAGTGGTTCTTCCTACCAATATGGCATTGATGTCCAGTATGCAAGTTCAGTCCAGTCTAGTTGAGAGGATCAAGATAACTCAGTCAACAGATTCTAAGCTTCGGCGGCTTAGGGCGGAATGTGAAGCAGGAAGGAGAACAGAGTTATGTATACACGAAGACGGTACTCTCCGATATGGAAGGCGTCTTTGTGTACCTAGTGGTGATATCAGACAGAAGATCATGGCAGAGGCGCACAGTTCGCAGTATTCGATTCATCCCGGTGGCACGAAGATGTATCGTGATATCCGTCAGCATTTTTGGTGGAATGGTATGAAGAGGGAGATAGCCCGGTTTGTCTCTCGTTGTTTATTTTGTCAACAAGTTAAACCTGAACATCAGAGACCGGCTGGACTTCTTCAACCTTTACCGATCCCAGAATGGAAATGGGAGCACATTACCATTGATTTTGTAACTGGATTACCTAAATCTCCAGCTGGAAGAGATGCTATCTGGGTTATAGTTGACCGGCTCACGAAGGTAGCTCATTTTATTCCCTTCAGAATTGGCCAGTCAACGGATCAGCTTACAGAGATGTACCTCAGGCAGATAGTCAGATTGCATGGAGTGCCAGTTAGTATCATATCAGATAGAGATTCTAGATTCACATCTCACTTTTGGCGGAGTCTTCAAGAGAGTTTGGGGACTCGTCTCAAGTTCAGTTCAGCATATCATTCGCAGACAGATGGTCAGTCAGAACGCACGATTCAGACTCTCGAAGATATGTTAAGATCATTTACACTCGACTTTGGTAGTTCGTGGGAAGATTACTTGCACCTAGTGGAGTTCTTGTACAACAACATTTTCCAGACTAGTATTCAGATGGCACCTTTTGAGGCATTGTATGGCAGAAAGTGTAGATCTCCTTTAGCCTGGGATGATGTAGGCGAGAGGCAGGTGCTTGGTCCCGAAATGATTTTGTAGACTATCGAGGTGGTCAGACGAGTCAGAGATCATCTTCGAGTTGCACAGGATCGTCAGCGTCATTGGGCCGATTCTCATCGACGTCCTCTTGAGTTCTCTATCGGCGACCACGTATTCCTTAGGATCTCGTCTACCCGTGGCGTCATTCGATTCGGCCTACGAGGAAAGCTTAGTCCTAGGTATATAGGGCCGTTTAATATTCTCGAGCGAGTAGGCGATGTGTCCTATCGTCTCGCTCTTCCACCGTCGTTACGTGAGGTACATGACGTATTCCATGTATCCCAATTGTGACGGTATATCCCATATCTGAGCCATATCCTTGATCATTCGGAATTGGTTGTTGGTACCAACCTTTCGTATGAGGAAAAGCCCATATCCATATTGGACCAAAGAGAGAAGGCACTCAAGAACAAGACTATTAAGCTAGTTCGCATTGCTTGGGGTCATCACTCTTTGGGTGAGTCAACGTGGGAGCGTAAGGATGATATTCGATCGCGATATCCACACCTGTTTGACTCATAAGGTATAATATCTTTCTTATGCCTTATGCTTAAATTTCTTGCTTGCATGAATAATTGTATGATTGATTGCTTAGTCATATATTGCTTGTGATTAGTATAGCTTGTCCCGACATCTCTAACCTCTTGATTAAATTTCGAGGACAGAATTCTTTTAAGGTGGGTAGAGTTGTCACTCCCGTTTTCCGTTATACGTATTTTTCAGGATACGTATACGGATTTCTGACAATTGTCAGGTGGCCCGTATTTTGACTTATCTTGCTTAGCTTAGCCTTGGTTTAAATCTTGACATGATTGGTTCAACTTGGTTCAACATGACTTGGCTTGGCTTGACTTGGTTTGGTTTATTTTAGGTTGAGATGAGAGGGGTTGCTATATAAGTCAACTTCTTCTCTCTCCTCCATTATTTGTATTTACTTCTTCATCTTCTTCATTTACTCCTCCCACCTACCAAGCCTAGGCAAGTGCAACTTGCTTTATGATGTATCTCAAGTTTTATTGTTCTATTCTCTTCCTTACTTGATTCTAAGTCTCTTTAGAACTTGACATTTTTGGATTTGATGGATAAATTCTTGTAGATCTAAGTTTGTAACTTTTTTGGTTTTTCTTTGTTTTGATCTCTAAAACTTGGTTATTTTCGAAATCTAATAGTTCCATGTTGTAGAAAATTCAATTCTTCCTAATTTTGACTTTTGAACCGCTTGATTTCGACTTCGGATAAGGAAGTTATGGCCATAGCAAATTTTTAGGACTTTCATGGCCGAACTTGCTGTTTAGGGATGATGAACCCCATGCGCCGGGGAGGCCATGCGCCATGAAGTCCCGGCAACGCATTCTTTGACTCCGAGCGTGTCATGCACGTAGGTTCCTTACGCGCATGTACTGAAGACGCAACGTGAGTTTAAATTCCCATGCGCCGATTATGCAGGAATTCCCATACGCCAATTGTGCAGGAATCCCATGCACCGATTGTGCAGGAATTCCCATGCGCCGATTGTGCAGGAATCCCATGCGCCGATTATGCAGGAATCCCATGTGCCGGAATTGCTCTATTTTACTGTTTTTGCCTGTTTAGGTTGTTTTGTAATTAGAATCTTAAAAAACTCTAAACATGAAAGTTGTAGATCTTTTCCTTGGCTTCAAGAATATGTTACTAATTATTTTATGCAAGTTTTTCTCATTCATGATAATGTAAGGATAGAACACGATAGTGGCCTATTAAGGCGCACTCTTGACAAGTATCAAGTGACATAAGAATTCTTGATAGTGACCAGTCGTGGTGCACTCTTGACAAGTAACTGGACATGATAATTCTTGATGGTGGTCTGTTGTGATGCACTCTTGACTTGAAAAAGTAACCTAACATGGTAATCTCGATATGCCTTGCTAAGTAACTCTTGTCTTGACACCGTGGGTGACTTTCTTGATTGTGCCTGTATTAGCCACATGTCTTGTCTTGTATCATGTTTAGGACATGAATTCCTGATTTTCCACGGTCAGGGATTTATGCTGAATCTGACTAAGTTAATGACTAGATTGATCAAGTAGTTCATATAGGGAGATGTTTCCAGTTACAGGCGATCCCGTTATCCCGGCCACACCTGAGGGACTTGTAGCCTGCCGTCGAGTATGGCACATTTCCAGTCCACTGTCATGTGGGGCACTGCACACTGTCATGTGTTGCACACCAAGCCACCTAATAATTCTTGATAACTCTTAAATAAATCTCGTCTGGATAACCTGGATAGCTGCAGGGCTTATGACTGCGGAAACATCTCATTGCATCTTGCTAGTAAATAGGCTTGTGATAACCCTAGCTAGTTAAAGTATCAAGCCGTACTCTTTGCTTGGCCATGATTGATGGATGTAGTTCAGTCTAGTCTTGTCTAAGCAATGCCGGTCTATGACTATTTCAGCACATGCTTGTTTATGCTTTACTTTTATCGATAATTGGTTAGAGACTAAGTTCTGTTCTGGCGAAGGGTTACAACCCCGGTCCTTGTTTGGTTTACGACTTGGCTACCAGAATAGTTTCTTAGTTATCTTATCGTTTATCACCCTACTATCCTATTTCTGGTTTTCTTGTTATTATTATGCGTTGTGTTCTAACTTGCTGGTTTTTAGTTCCTAAGTGAAGCCTCCCTTATGGCACTTGCTCTTTCTGGGGTCTGACCCAGCTGGTTTTGTATGGCCAGATTTTGGAGTAGGACTCGAGGATCCTCCATCTTTTCTGCCAGATGGTGACCACTAGGTACAACACTGGCAACGAGTGGGTTCTTATTTTGCTCTCACACTCTCGTGTAAAAAATATTCTTTTGAGGCGTTTAGCCGCCGAGCAAGTGTTAGCTCGTTTGCAACTTTACTTACTGTCTGTCTACGGGCTGTAACATGATTGACAAATCCTAGGGTCGATCATGTATGACCGAAACTCTTGCTAGTCTTCATATTTTGTATGACTAGCTTCATGATCATCTGAATATGTAATGTTTGGGACGCTTTACTTTGTATGTCTGATGATCTAACATCTTGTAACATGTACTTACTTGCTTGAGATTGAGACACTAGGCTTGTTCATGACCATAAGAGACTGTTGGCTTGTAGATAAACCCTCATGCATCTAGACAGCCATGACCGTATATCGAGGTAGATTATACTTCAATATACGTAGCTGGCTGTGTCTGTCCCCCGCTCTCCAGTATTCTGGTTCTGGGGCGTGACAGGATCACCTAACAAATGTCAAAATTTCGTACACGTATACTGAAAATACGCATAAAAAAAAATAGGAGTGACATTGATTGATTAACCAAGTCGGCACATTTCATCGTAATCAAAATCTCTTGGAGCATTGATCGCTTAGCTCGGCTATACTTGGATGAAATTGTCCAATTACATGAGGTGCCAGCATCAATAGTATCGGATCGGGATAGAAGATTCGTATCATGGTTTTGGTGTAGCTTACACTCAGCTATGGAGACGCAATTGACTTTTAGTTCTGCATACCATCCACAAACTGATGGCTAGACCGAGAGAGTGAACCAAATCCTTCAGGACATGCTACTTCTTTGTGCAATTGATTTGAAAACCAGTTGGGATACTCACTTGCCGCTAGCAGAATTTGCCTACAAGAACAGTTACCAGTCAAGTATACAGATGGCTCTGTATAAAGCACTATACGGAAGAAAATGTCGATCCCCGATTTGTTGGAATGAAGTTGGTGAACGGCAAATACTTGGTCCAGAGATGGTGGAGCAGGCCATCAAGAAGGTCCACATGATTCGAAAGAAGTTACTTGTGGCACAAAGTCGGCAGAAGAGTTATGCGAATACTCATTGACGACCATTGGAACGCATGGTGGGCGATCATATATTTTTGAAAGTATCACCGATGCACAGAGTTATGCGATTCAGTACGAAAGGAAAACTAAGTCCGAGATTTGTTGGCCCGTTTGAAATCCTTAAGTGAGTCGGCCCAGTTGCCTATCAGATCGTATTATCAGCGACATTGACTGAAGTGCACGATATCTTCCAAGTTTCCCAACTACGGAAGTATGTGCATGATCTAAGTCATGTGGTAGACTTCGGTCGGTTGGGACTGCAAGCTGACTTGTCTATGTAGAGGAGCCCGTGTATATTTTGGACAGAAAGGATAAAGTTTTACGGAATCGAGTTGTTCCTTTGGTTCGAGTGCTTTGGCGAAATCATTCCGTTGAGGGGTTGACTTGGGAGGTTGAAGAGGATATAAAGGAAAAGTTTCCTTCGTTATTCGACTTAGGTAGGTTTGTGTTTAAGTTTCGGGGACGAAACTTTTTGTTAGTGTATTAATATGTAGTGCCTTGATCCCGTTGTGGAGCACGAATCGGGCTAGCGTCCGGATGGCCGAGTCGGATGAGATTGGGGAAACTTTGCTTGGGAAAACTTTACTTGGGGAAACTTTACCAGGATCATGGGATAATGAATTAAGATCCTTTCCTCGTCATGGATTGGACACTTTTGAAATGATGCCCAAGATGTAGTGGCGCGTGTCTTGGGGAAAGAGTTTTATATAAGAGTCGCTTTCCCCGAGACTATAGCCCTGCTGGTTTTCGATGTCGCTTTTGCTGTTGGCTTTTGTGTACGTTTTTATGATTGTTTTCGATGAATGTTTTCATGGATTTACTTTCACTGTCTGTGCATTCATATCGAATCACTGAGAGAAAGAGGAAGAAGTATGCTGACCAGATGTTGGTGCCAATGCCGGTGCTAATGCAGTGAACCGAGCTTGACGTTGTAGAAGCATAGAATTTCAGGCACATCTATAGGCCAGAATTCCTATGCGCTCAACCCAACCATGCGACCAACTCAAATGCGCCAGGAGGCTCAAACATATACTTGGCACCGCAAAGAAAAGTACAAGTTTAAAGACATTGAAAAGAAAGCTTTTATTTTATATGAAAGTCTATTACATGTTTAAAGCAAGACTTTACAAAGGAGAACTTCTACAAATAGAAAGATCCTAAAGCTATAGCCAGGCGCAACAAATGCCGTGCTCCCCATGCCAGGCGCATCATCCGTCAGGCGCATCACTCTGATGTCTCATCCTATGTGCATCTTCCTGCATAGTCAGAGCGAATCACTCTCTCATCATCACCAATCAGCCCTTATGTAGCAGGAGGAGGAGCTCTCCTAGCTCGACAAGGATCGCGGTACGATGCCCCGGTCTTCGGAAGCAACAAGCACACTCTGCAACTTGCGGCTCTTCCAGCATAATAAAAATTAGGGCACGACCGGCCCGATCTTTGGATGCAATAGGCACCTTCAGCCTGTGTTGGGACACGACGATCCCGATATTTGGATGCAACAGGCACTTTCACAGGGCCGATGGAGAACTCGACACACCTTCGCCTTCGACAGGAGTCCATCGTCAACTCGCCAAGGCAGGGAAACGATCGAGTTCGTCTCCATGAAGGGAAAAAAGTAAAACGAGAAACAAAACTTCTCCTCACGCGGTTACTTATAGGCCAGGGCAAATCAAACCCATGCGCCAAGTGGCAACTTCTTCGAAGTTAGTGCAATGAACTTGTATTTATGGTTGATGAATCTGCCCCTTCGAATTCAACCAAGTTAAAACAGCCATTAACGCCTCGAAGAACTCAACAGATGGGCCAAAGACGATGTAACACCTGGCAGATGCACCGTCGACATCATGCGCCCCTACTAATGCGCCCAATAGGACATGAGTCCATGCGCCCGAAAGGGGCACTAACCGATGCACCCTCTTCAAATTGATCACCATCAAGCATTTAATGCTGAATGACAAAGGCGGCAACGCATTCCAAGAGTCGTCCAATCAGCAGCCTTTTGAAGAAAACGAAGAGCCGCTGATGTCAGCACCATCATTACACCTTGGGTCGGCAATAACTGCCACGTGGCCGATCGATCATTCGTATGCACCTCGTGGCCATGTGCCCAGAAGACTGCATGCGCCCCAGTGGTCATACGCCCCTTCAGCTCACTTTTGATCTCAAACAATAGAAGACTAAGCTCTGCATGCACCTCAAAAGCCATGCGCCTGGACTTGCTCATGACTCCTAAAAGTCATGAGACCAAGTCGCCTCCCCTGCGTCTGATCCTAGGTGCACCCTGATGCGAAGCTCTGCATCCGCCTCAAAAGCCATGCGCCCAGACTTGTCTATGATGCCTAAAAATCATAGGACTAAGTCGCCACCATGCGCCCGATCCTAGGCGCACCCCGACAGATCACTCTCCTCCAAAACCGAAATCTTTGAGCCACAGGCATACGCCATGTGTCATTTGACTCAGTTCTATTCAAAGAATGGGTGCTAACCATCCAAGATCTCAGCAACAACCAAATCTCAGCAACTGCCACGTGACAGCTCCTCCATAGTCGAACGAAGCAGTTCGAGCAAATTCTACTATAACTCGGGGCACATCATCCATGTGTCCCCGCCAGCATCAGCCACGTGGCGTTCCCACGTCCAGACACATCCGACATATGTGCGCATGAGCAGCCAATCTGCTATCTATAAATAGAAGGATCACTCCTTCATGACAGACGGACACACACAGACAGAGAGAGATATATATATATACAGACAGACTGTTATATCCACATATGGAGGCTAGAAGAGACACTTAACGTCCACTTTTCCTCGCAGCGCTCCGGCATCCAGAGCAACCTAAACCTTCAGAGAGTTCGAGATCGTCATCAGATCGTCAACGGAGTCAACGTATTACCACTCGCTCCATCGGTACCGTACCCAGATAAAAATAAAAGTGTACTCCTAGGACTACATCTAAGTCCTACATTGTACTATGTTCTGTTTGTAATTAAAAATATCAATCCCAAAGAGTTTTAATGGCAAACAAGCTGGCAACTCTACTGGAGACCTCTTTCTCCTCCGTCGAGAAATTTGTGTCACAATCTGACGACATCAAACTTGGCTCCTCCCATAAAACACTTGTGGTGCGCCTCAATCAACAAGCGTACGAGGAGTTCATCTCTGAAGACAGTGCGAGTCCTTCGAAGCGGCTACCAAGTCGAAGAAGACCCGCTAAGTCTGGGTGCAGAAGGTCCATGCGCTTGGCACCATCACAAAAGGAGATGTGCCATCGCAGCTGGCCCTTCCTGCTGACGTTCTCAGCAACAAGGATGTGCCCAGTGGTGCTGCATATCTGTCTGGGAAATGTAGTATTGACTGCATTACCCAACCGTCTTCTTTCCAGCCGAAAAAGATGCGCCAACGGAGCAGAGATGCGACTAATCTCCAGCACATGAGCTCGGGTGCGCAGGAGAGGTCTATCTTCAACAGATTCAATCACTGTCATGGCGAGGCACAATTGGATTCTGAGTACTATGCATCCTCGCGTGCTGGTACAAAGAAATTTAAGGCAGCACAGGCCATGCGCCACGAATGTGCTACACCAACAGCAAACCAGAAGCATGCGTTCAAAATCATGTGCGCTGTTGATGGTAAGTTGTACAGAGTCAACTCGGACATATCTGTGCAAGAAGCGGGTCGACTCTCAAAGTCCCTGTCCCGCTTGGCGTATCTACTGCATTTCGAACCAAGTTTGGCTGGGCAACTGCGATGTTGAGTCCATGCGCCCACTTGGGTGATGCGCATGAAGTGGACTCAAGTCGCCATAAATGATGTTTCTCTACCAATGATCTGGGTGTATCTCATATGTGTGAACCAGATCAGGAGGTACAACATTTATATGACCACCCTGGTGCTTGGCCTTGCCATGCGTCCGATGGAGATGTTAAAGTAAAACTCTCGCATCATGATTTTCGTAATGTGATCAGTCACAAATGCAGATCAGGAGAGCTGACCAATAAGCACAATGTGCCCCTCGTAAGGCACACCTGTGCTATGGTCACCATCAACTATTGTTGTTGCAAAACAGCGGCTCTACTACAGAGGTAGTCCATGTTTTAGCGACTACAATCTACGGCACCTATCCGACGTCGCCTCGGAAAGAAAGTGCCAATTGAAGACGAAGTGGAGCCCAAGATCGCTTTCTGTCATGTAGCCTCCAATTCCCACTCATCCGTGAGAAAGACAACTACCAACTCCTCAGCCTCTGCATCCAAGACTCAACCGAAGAAGAAAAAAATAGTGGTCCCATCCCCAGGGGTGTACGAACACACCAGAGCAAGGAGCAAGGCCCTGGCAGAAGCAACAGTCGGGGGTAGTCAAGCCTCTGACAACCTTTCCTTCGAGGATGAAGAAGCGCTTCGACAAACGGACCCTGACGTAGCTGGGGGTAGCCAACACGAGGCCTCAAAAGAAGAAGCCCCTCTATAGGAAAGTGAGGTTGAGAGCAAAGTCTCGACCGATCCATCCACTTCCACCAATGTCAGGACAGCTTACATGGCAGGGGGTGGTGATGAAGGACAATCAGACGCTCCAGCACTCGACATCGTGCAGCGCATAGACACTCTTGAAGGGAGTCTCAAAACCCTCTCTGCCTCCATGCAGATCCTGATCCAGGCGGTGTTCAACATTCGAACCACTTTGGCAAGGACACCTGTCTCCACCAGCCCCGATCCAGGGGCCAATAGAGAATCAAGTATACCTCCTCAACGGGTATCTTTCGGGACGGAGCACCACACTACACCACGAGCATCAGATCCTTCCAATATCCAGCTTCAGGCCGTATCGCCTTCACCTGCTCCCAGCTCGACAGAAGACTTGGTCGAGATGGTTAAAGACCTGCGCGAGCATTTTGAGGCACGAAGTAGACAGAAGGATCACCAGAAGGTGGGACTTCCGCAACCTTACCCCCTCGAATGGAACAAAATGGTTTATCCTCCCAAGTATAAACCGCAAACACTGACACCATGCGACAACAAGAATTCTCCTTGCCGATACCTAACATACTTTCAGTCTCAGACGGGGCATCTCCCAAAGAAGTTGCCTTACTCACAAGCCTGTTTGTCGGGGCTTCGAAGGGAGTTGCCAACGACTGGTACTGCGGTCTCCCTGACAACTCTATATCATCCTTTGATGACTTGACACGCCTCTTCCTTGATCGGTTTTATGACGGAGGCAGAGACATGACCATGTCGTCTCTCATAGAAGTGCGACAGACTGAGAACAAGACCGTTCGAGTCTTCATCGAACATTTTCGACAAGCATGTATAAAGTTGCCTCCGGGCATGCCGAAACATGCACTCATCAGAACATGCAGCACGAATATGCTCCCTGGAATCAAGCTCTGGCTCAACTCCACCCCCCGTCTGATTGGAGTGCATTGATCATTGAAGCCGAAGCTGCTGAAAAGAAGGCACGTAATGCTCGCCTTCTGAGAGTTAATTTCCCTACCTTCGACGACAAAGGGAAACGGCCTGCGAGCAGCAGTAGCAGCCGCGAAGTGAAAAGGAAGCAGGCATTGACTGTCAATGTGTCTAATAGCACACAAGGTCCTGCCCAAAGGCCTTCTACCGTACCACGACCAAAGATGGTCTACTCCTTCTATGATGAGGACACCTTACAACTCTTCGAGAAGCTGAAGCAGGGCGACAAAATCAAGTTGCCTAATCCCAAGCGTCCGGACGAAGTAGGAAGAGTCGGTGACCCGAGGTATTGCCGCCACTACCATAGGTTCGTTGGACATCCAACTAAAGGCTGTTACATCTTCAAAGACTACATACAGTGCATGATCAATACGAACGTCATCTCAGTCGATTACGAGGAGAAGACAGTCTCGACCAACATGGTGTCGCTCCAGTTCGGTACCTTACCGCCTACCACAGCTCAAGATGGCATCATCCCCAACCCAAAGGCGACAATGGAAGTAGTCAACCTTCCACCAACCTGCGACAACGTGGGTGGGCTAACACCACCCACAACATCCAAGGGAGAGATCATGTGGGTTCACCCGGATCTCGTTCCAGAGACGACTCAACCGGGGGTACCCTCTACCTCCAAAAGCAAAGGCAAGAAGATGAAGTCTTGCCGAATGGTGACTTTCTCCCTTAAGGAAGCACCGCCTGTGTAAACGCGTTTACAGCAGAATATCCAGCCAGATGAGGCTCCGTCCGAAGTGACGCCTCCTATCATCACCACAGCTGTCCAAGGAGAAGGTTCATCCCAACCTCCTGCAGCTGATAAATAAAAGCAGAAGGAAGCCCGCTTCGACAGGCCTCTTCAAAAAGACATCACTCCGGGGTTAGCCAAGCCCCACAACTTTGACATACTGGCACAACTGGCCAGTACTCCAGCACGGCTTTCCCTATTCGAGCTCCTCCGCCTATCCAAAGATACTCGAAAGGCTCTCTGTAGTGTCCCGTCCTGCTCAGTTAATCGGAGGAATAGAAATACCAACGGCGTTCGGACTTAGCCATACAACGGCGATGCGAAGGCCCGCTCGGTCTAGGCGACTCCTCACTCAGGTAGGATAGTTTTGGTGAACTCGCCTTATCTTAGCCTTTACATAATAAATCACATTTTTTTAACTTGTACAAGTAGGCTTGATAATAAAAGAGACGAATCCGCATAGCTAAAGGGAATAATTCTAACGGGTCGAATTGAGTTAGAACATAGAAAAAGGTCCAACGGTCGGTTTAGAGTTGGTGTACGGCGTGCTTTGAAAATGGCACTCAGTCCTTCGTCCCGTGGCTTGGGAGAAGGAAAAGTTGGTCTTCGCCACAAAGCTAAGAGTTATCCTAAGTCATAGGCGTCTCCCGTATAATGGTAGATAAAGCATGCACGGTCCCATCGCCCAAGGCGTGGCATAGCCTTTGCTCGCCCGACGGGTTAAGTTGTATTGTAAGGCTTTTAGAATAAGTCGAGGCACCCCAAGAACTTGGTTGTTCAAAGTCGAACGCGTGCACGACATGTTTTCGCGATGCAAGGCTTGATGCAGTTTTTGCTCGTCAAGTTGTTGCACAATTAAGTTAGGCAAACTTATGTTAGGCTATCGGAGTAGTAGCGAGTACGGTCCTACGAGTTCTACGGCTGGGTATAGCCACGAAGTCCTATGGTCCCAAAGCTAGTCATATGGAGTATGTGTTGGGTGGTAGTGTCACACAGGACATAAGTTGGCTTAAAGCACGATGTCACAGACTTAGTGTTTAAGGCACGAACCATGGTTGATTCAAATGGAGTTTAGAAAAAGGACTATTAAATAGGTATTCCTGAGTTGAGTAAAATGATAGGGCAACAAGGAAGAATGCTCGCGACCATGGGTCGTCGAGGCAGTCTTAAATGTTAGAAGTCTTGAACTTGGTCCTGAAAGGATGGTAACATTGGAAGAAGAATGACTGCGTGAGACGTCAATTCGAGTCGAGTCTTGTATGGTCATGGACAACTTGTCGACAAGGACGATGGTTCCTCAAGCAGCAACCCGGGGCCACGGGACCGACTCGGCCTAGGAGAAAACAGGGTATAGTCGTGCATAAGGTTTTAGCACAGGTTAAGCGGGGACTTGCAACGGAGCTATCTACTTGCGTTGAAAGGACCTCGATTAACAAAACTATACGTCCATGGTAGCTTGGCTAGTGACCTTTCATATAGATGGGTCGGTATGGCGGCAATCCGCAGGTGTGCCTTTGGATTGAGTCGAGTTGAATAGGTACACTATTAGAAGATAATATTTGGGCCTAAGAATTGGCTACAACATAGACACCGTATTTCGGCACGAGATGTGGCGTCGAGTCTTAAGTTGTTGGATAGAGTTGCATAAGTTGGGTTTGAGTCGTTCGAGTTTAAGTCTGGAAGCACCGCAAGACAAGTTGGTTGAGTGACACAAAGTTCACAAGTCTTGATTGGGTCAGTTGGTGATTAAAGTAGTAAGGGACGCGAGGCGGCGATATGGTTAAGTCATACTGAATTGCGAGGCACGGCACATTAGACTTGTGGCATGGTCACGTGGAAATATGGGTACTATCGTATAGTTGCGTCTCTGATTATGTGCCGAAAGGCAAGCATGACTTGATAGGTTAACGTTGTTGGCACGAGAAGGGTCTAGAGGCAAGGCATGAGTTTACGTTGTTGTTGCAAGCACGGGATGGTCTTGAGACACAAAATAGGCCAAGGCGTCTGTCCTAAAACTGATCCTAAGACAAGACTAGAAAGACAATTGATTAGAAGGGACTATGTTGCACAAAGTAAATCAAATGTGTTAGTTTTGTATGGGTGGGCGAGGAGCTCATTCCACCAGTACAGTTGAGTACTGACACCTACACAGTTTTTATGTGCAGGCACAAGTAGAAGCTCGTGGCGCAGAGCTCGCTTGGATGCATCGAGGCATGGAGTTCCTTGGCGATTCGAAGCGTATGACCGCATTGAGTCAAGACTTATATAGGACATAATGTATGGGCATCGCCTTCCAAAGCATCCGCTGGTTCAAACATGTATTGAGAGATGAGAGAGAGTTGAGTGACTTGTAATGTGAGAAGAGTGAGCTTGAATGACTTGTAATCTTGGCCTTGCACCCATTGTAAATCTTTGTTTCAATATCAATAAAATGCATCTTTTGAATGACTTGTGTTTAGTTCTAAATTTTTGCTGCTATTATTTAATGTCTCTGCTTGGGACTTCTGTGCGACGATCCCGTCGCAGCCGTTGTAATCGGCCGTTATGGAACCCGCCTTGCACGAGCGCAATCTAGGCTCATGCGGCATCACGCCTTAGCGAAGACGATCGCTTCTACGGGAGCGGGGCGTGACATAATGGTATAAGAGCACGGCTTTACGTCCTTGGACTTTCGATTGAATTCTTTAACTCCGTTGTTTCCGCAAACTCTGAAATATTGCTTCCGCAAAGTTGATATCGTTGGTGCGCTCTCTCTCAAATGTCCCATGGGATGTCAATACAATAAGTCTATATAATTTACAAAACGTAAGAAAATAGTTTTTGACAAGAAACAAAAAGATGGTTTACGTAAGTCTCGGTTGGCTAAGTCGGGCTGGGCATATACACCAAAAGTTGTGTCGACCTTAGAAAAATCGTATATGGGATTAAAAATGTGTCGAGTAAGAATGAGTTGAACTCGATTGAGTAAAGTGAGATGACTATCGATAAGGGTGCTATCGAGCGACGATAACATCGGTGCGATATAGATGAGCATGCTTGAAATTTAAGGAATGGTTCGAATGAAAAATTTGAAGAAGTCGATTTTGATTCGAATGATAGTTTGAGGATTTGTTGAATGACTTCATCCCTAAGTGGTGTATGCGATAGCTTCATGGATGTTGGTCGATTGAGGATACGGGGTATCAATGAGTCTATCAGCAAGCATCGCGTGTATGCAAAGCCGTAGATTGAGTATCGTTGAATAAGTTATAGTCTTGAGATTTGACGAATTGATTCGAACAACCTAGAAATTGATGCGCACAGAACGCGCACGGGATAGTGATTACGTGAGTATAAAATGCAAAATGATTGAGTAGGTGAAATTGAATCGAAGAAAAGTTAGGGTGTACGAATGGACGACTTGATCGAGGAGATTGATACAGATTGTATACGAAAAGTTAGCACGACGAAAAGATTGTGTGCATGAAAAGTTTAATTTGAATGTTTGAAAATGACACTAAGGATTAGAACGGATGTTGCTTGATGATTTGAGTTAGCAAGGAATTATGTGATTTGAAAATAAATGTTGCTCGATGACTTAAGACAGACGGGTGAACAATACGCGAATTTGGGTTTGAGGAAATTGATGTTGTGAATGATTCGAGGGATAATGATCGAACTTGAATTTCAATGTCGAGGAGATTATCCAGTCGAACGATAGCATCATTCGTACGACTCGAAATTCGTTGCAAACGAAGATCGTCAGGTTACGCATATCACCGATGGTATTGAGGTGTATCAAAGATCGATATGCGATAACTCGAGAGAACTCTAATTCAAGGAATGACGATCGTACAAGTGTTATTGTTCTGACGGATGCTATACTTAAGATTTTGATTGAAATAAATGTGAATGAAAACAGAAGTGTCTTGATGGTTACGCGGATAACTACGTCGTCAACATTCTTGTCTTGTGCGAGCACAACTCTAGCCTTACACATGCGTCGCGTCAAATTTGGGGCGATCGTTCCGCGTGAGCGCTGACATGGTGATTCGTGTTGTGAAAATAATCGAACTCGGAAAATCAGGACGCGACAATCTTTTATTGTCTCGGCTTGTTGGTTTAATGTGAAAGAAAATTCGAGGACGTTTGGAATTGCGATTGATGATTGAGTAAACTTGAGGATTGAATAGATCCAATCTACGTATCGAAATGAATTAGTCTAGACACAAAATAAGAGTTACGTCTCGATGAGAATGAGTATTCCGCGGGAGCGTGCATGGTGATTCATGCCCACCGTGGATAATCTGACTCGCATGAGATCGGGGTACAACATATTGTTAAGCTAGACGACCTTATGATCGAATATGTGAATTTTTGTAGTGTCCCATCCCTACATCGTGCCCCATTCCCGTCCACGGGGTGCGCGAGAAAGGAACACTGTCGCTATCGATTCGGTCGGGACCGATAGGTCGAAATCGGCCGAGACGATCGAACGGGAACAGTTGAATCAAGATCCATTCCACGTTATGGAATGGTTTCTTCGGAACCAAGTCCCATATTCAGCGGGTTGCGCCTCAAGGATTGGCTCTGCGGCTGAGTCGGGAGAGGCCTTCCATTGCTCTGATTTTTATGTCGCACTTGATTTGGCTTTGGCTTTGGTTTTCGTGAATGCACTTTTCGTGAATATTTTCCGAATGAGTTTTCGTGACTTGCGTTTTCGAGCTTCGCATTCATATCAAATTTTCTTGAATTATACAGTGTTCTAATCAGTTGCTTATGCGATTGCAGGTGATCACGTAGGCGACGTCAGTGCAGCCAACCGGTCGCTCGCTTGAAGCAAGGCTAAGGCGAGTGGCTGACCTCCTTCGTCTCGTCCCTCTACTTCAAAACTCAATATGTGAAGTAAAATGAATGCTTGTCATAATAGTGTAGAATCAATAAAATCGTGGCATGATTCTTCACGAAACACTTGCTATCGAACTGCCGGTATTGAAAATAAAAAACGTGTTTTCTTACGCAAATCTACTTAGCCTATACAAAACAATGAATGAATCAATTAACGTTTGTCGCAACGATACGGCCAAGTAAGCAAACCAACTAAGTTCAAAGGAAAATGATCATTGGACAACTTGTCGACAAGGTGTAGTTTTCTCGAACGGTTGCCTAGGCCAAGGGACCGATTCGGCCCGGGAGGAACGAGAATAGCAAGCGCCAGCCCTTCATCGACGTGGGTTATGCGGGAACTTTCGTATAAGGCTCGCTACCCGCCGCGAAAGGGTCACCGTCTAACCCGCGATGGCTTGACATTGCCAGTGGCCTTCACACCCTTTCACGGCATTACAAATGCACGGGACACGGGATGAATATGATAGTTTCTTAATGTTATACAATTTCATCGCTTGCCTCAAAACATGTTAACATGCAAATCGAGAAGGATGGTTAGAAAGATCATTGAAATAGCTAGCTAACATGTTTTACGTAACTTCTTGAATCAAATGCAGAGCTTGGATTTAATTAGCCATTCGCCAGTACATGTGTTCGTGCTGATCCTCGCTCTTTGCAGGTCCCGCGATCAGGAAGGACACGCCAACTAGCTCGGCGACGTTCGTGACTTTTGAAGCTTCGGCCGTGCGTCGAAGACTTTTTCTGCGACTCTCCTTTTGAAGGCTCTCGACAGTCCAAAGAAGATGACTCAGCGTCCCTCTCATCCAGGTCACTAGAGTACTTTATTGTATATTGAGGGATGTGTGCAATGTATGGAATGACTATCTCATCGGCACGCTTTTGTAATCGAGTCATGTTGTAGCCCGTGCGACAATGAGTCTTATATCGGAGTCTATAAAAGATGTTCATTATCAATAAAGATCAAGTTTCCTTTACTTATTGTGTGAATCAATTAGTCTGCGTACTCTCTTAGATCTCGTGTCTCGGATTACCTTATGACTATGCCTTGTGCGATCGCAAATTAGGTTCGCACGGCATCACGCCCGGGGGACGACTATCGATTCGACGGAATCGGGGCGTGACATAATGGTATCAGAGCACGGCTTTACGTCCTTGGCCTCCAGTGTCGAGTTCTAGTCTCCAACCGTTGACCTCGTGTCGATGAGAAGAGTTGTTCCACACGCTGAACCCAGGACATTTTTTGAAACTAACGAGAGTTGTCTTTCCTTTTTCCCTGCAGTTACGGAAGCTCAGGCGGAAGACGAGACGAGCGCTTCCAGCGGCTCGAGTGCTTCTAGACCCGAGCATTCCGTCAACTCAACGGGAATGACGTCTACCGTAGCCGGACCTTCCGGCGACCCGATGCAACATATGCTGCAAATACTTGAGATGCAGCAACGTCAAAACGAGCCCCATCATCAGCAAGCGGAGGCTCGTCAGACTTAATTTGAGAATCGGTTCGAGGCTCAATTCAAGCTGCAGTAGCAGCAGCTGAATAGCCTCCAGCCGATCGTACAATCGGTCGTGGGCAACAACAACAATTCAACGATGATGCCTGTCGTGACCCAGCCTATGGTTCGATCCAACGAAGCCAAACCAGAGGCGCCCGTGCTCTCACCTGCGGCACCGAGAAGTTTCAACTTTGACGTGTCAAAATTCACAAGAAGCTGCCGTACTTCTTTCAACGGCACAGAAGATCCCTCCGTGGCAATCGACTGGTTGGAGGAGCTGGAAGACAAGTTCGAGCTTCTGGGTGTCGAGGACTCGAAGAAAGTTGCGTGTGCTCAACTTCTACTTCGAATGAACGCGCAAGATTGGTGGGCTGTGCAGAAATGGGCTATTCGACGTGAAGACGAGACGGCGGCGATCACATGGGTGACATTCAGAAATGCGTTCGAGACTGAATATCTTTCTGCAGCCGTGCGACAGGAAAAAAATAAGTTTATACAGTTGGCACAAGAGAATATGACTGTACGATAATATGTGGCCGAATTCAACAAACTGGCCAAGTTTGCTGGAGACTATCTACCTACCACTGTAAGTCGAGCCAAACGATTCGTAGTGGGCCTGCGTTCCACTATCCGTGCTCATGTCTCGGTACCTAAATACAAAACCATGGACGAGGCACTCAACCATCCCTCCGTCTGGAGTTCGAGTTTTCTCCTACTACTACCGGCGCTGTTCACTTTAATAACAAACGTCATAGTAATGCGGAAGGCAACAACGCACATAAGCGTCAAAACCACGGCAACGGAGGCGACAACCAGACGAAGGATCGAGTAGTCTGCGAGTTCTGCCACAAGGAGGGGCACATGGCCGTCGAGTGCCGATTGAAGAACGGAGCATGTTTTATTTGCGACAAAACAAATCACGTCGCAAAGAACTGCCCAAAAGCTAGGCCAAACCAACGCCCCCAACAACACCATCAAAACCGAGGCCAAGCACCTCGGGCTCCATCGACCGCACAACCGAATGGCCAGGACCGTCGCCCCATTGCTCAGGGCCGCGTCTACCCCATGACTCGCGATGAAGCGTTCGCATCTGATACAGTCGTGACAGGTATACTGCAATTCAATAATAAACCTGCTTGTGTATTGTTTGATTCAGGTGCCACGCATAATTTTATATCGACAGACTTTTTCGTCGAGCACAAATTTTTCTTGACACCACTGGGCCTCGACCTCACTGTTAACGTACCGTCGGGCAAGCCACTAGTTGCAAATTTAGTCCACGGAGATGAAATCATCTGTATAGATGGTCAAAAGATCAGTCTCGATATGATAGTTCTAGACATTAAGGACTACGACATCATTCTGGGGATGGGTTGGCTCGGTCCGTGCAATGCAACCACAGACTGTGCTGAAAAAAAGGTCACGTTCTGCATACCTGGAGTGCCTGAATTCTGCTACTCGTGTGGTGAGGTATCGCCGACCAGCATGGTGATCTCCGCGATATCTGCTCGACGGATGCTGCATTCCGGGTGCGAAGGCTATCTAGCTTTCGTTCGAGACATGCGACAGGATGGTGTAAACGCGGGTCAGACCGACGTTGTGGCAGAATTTCCCGATGTGTTCCCGGACGAGCTGCCCGGCATGTCGCCCGATCGAGAGATTTAGTTCACTATCGATACATTCTCCGACACTCGACCGATCTCGAAAGCCCCATACAGAATGGCCCCTACAGAGCTTAAAGAACTCAAGGTGTAGTTACAAGAGTTGCTCGACAAGGGATTCATCCGACCAGCGTCTCGTCCTGGGGAGCGCCCGTGCTATTTGTCAAGAAGAAGGATGGCTCTATGCGTCTTTGTATCGACTACCGCGAGCTGAATAAAGCCACCGTCCGAAACAAATACCCCCTGCCCCGTATAGACGATCTGTTTGACCAGCTTCAAGGAGCCACGATGTTCTCTAAAATTGATTTGCGTTCGGGTTACCATCAACTCAAGATCAAGCCGGACGATGTGCCGAAGTCTGTCTTCCGCACTCGATACGGCCATTACGAGTTCCTGGTAATGTCGTTCGGCCTAACGAATGCCCCTGCTGCTTTCATGGATCTGATGAATCGGGTGTTTTGACCATTCCTCGACAAGTTCGTAGTAGTCTTCATCGACGACATACTCGTCTACTCGAAGAGAAAGCAGCAACACACTGAGCATCTACGGACCGTGCTTCAGACCCTTCGAGAGAATCAATTGTTTGCAAAGCGAAGCAAATGTGAATTTTGGCTGAGTAGCGTCACATTCCTCGGACACATTATTTCAGCTGAAGGCATTGCAGTCGACCCAAAAAAAGTTGAAGCCGTCGTCGATTGGAAGCGGCCAACGTCCGTCAGCGAGATTCGAAGTTTCCTTGGCTTAGCGGGATACTATCGACGCTTCGTGAAAGACTTCGTGAAGATCACATCGCCCCTGTCTCGCCTCACCCAGAAAGGAGTCGCATTTGATTGGTCAGACGACTGCGAAGCTTCATTCCAAGAATTAAAGCAACGGCTCGTCTCGGCCCAGATACTCGCACTTCCAGAAGGGACTGAGGGTTTCCAGATATTCAGCGACGCGTCCGGTCAGGGCTTGGGGTGTGTGATGATGCAGCGGAACAAGGTGATATCTTTTGCTTCCCAACAGCTAAAGTCGCTCGAGAAGAATTATCCCATGTACGACCTGGAGTTAGTGGCGAATGTGTTTACGTTGAAATTGTGGCGTCACTACCTCTATGGCGTGGCGTGCACGATCTACACCGATCACAAGAGCCTCAAGTATTTATTAACGCAGAGGGAACTGAACTTGCGACAGAGGCGCTGGCTTGAACTTATCAAGGATTACGACTTGACTATCGACAATACGCTGGGAAAAGGAAATGTTGTGGCGGACGCTCTGAGTCGGAAGTACATAGCCTCACTATCCATCGACCGCAGACTGCTACGCGACCTAGAAGAGATGGACATCGAACTCCGAGTCCGATTCCGGAATGTGCAGTTGGCAAAGTTGCAGTTAGAGCCGAGCTTGCTTGAAAAGATCAAGACCGCTCAGAAGGACGATCCATACCTGAAGAAAATATGAGAGCTAATCTCGAAGGGCAGGACGACCGACTTTACGGAAGACGAGACCGGCATGCTTCGATTGAGGGCTAGGCTATGCGTTCCAGATGATTCAGAACTTAGAAAGGAGATATTATCGGAGGCGCACTATGCGAAGTACACCTTGCATCCCGGCAGCACGATGATGTACAAGGACCTCCGCAGAAACTTCTGATGGCACGGGATGAAAAGAGATGTGGCACTTTTCGTGTCGCAATGCATGGCCTGTTAGGATGTGAAAGCTGAGCACCAGAGACCAAGCGGGGAGATACAGAATCTGGCGATTCCGAAATGGAAGTGGCAGCACGTGTGCATAGATTTTATTGTTGGTCTGTCGAAGACGTCGCGGGGAAATGATGCAATCTGGGTCATCGTCGATCGATTAACCAAGTCAGCGCACTTTATTGCCATCAAAGTTACTTGGAGCGTTGATCGCCTGGCGCAGATATATCTTGATGAGATAGTACGACTGTACGGAGTTCCAGTATCCATCGTATCTGATCGAGATTCACGGTTCATGTCGCAATTCTGGAGTAGCCTTCAGTCGGCGCTGGGTACCAAGTTACAGTTCAGCTCAGCTTACCATCCTCAGACCGACGGCCAAACGGAGCGCGTCAATCAGATTCTCGAAGACATGCTACGACTCTGCGCAATTGACTTTAAATCAAGCTGGGACAATCATCTACCTCTGGCCGAATTCGCATACAACAACAGCTATCAATCCAACATTCAAATGGCACCGTATGAAGCCTTGTACGGACATAAGTGCCGATCACCCATTTGCTGGGACGAAGTCGGAGAGCGACAGATTTTCGGCCCGGAATTGGTGGAACAGACCGTACAGAAAATTCGGCTCATTAAGAAAAGACTAAAGACTGCGCATAGTCGTCAGAAAAGCGATGCAGACGTTCATCGTCGAGCCCTCGAGTTTCTAGAAGGCGATCACATTTTTCTCAAGGTGTCGCCCATGCGGGGAGTTACTCAGTTCGGTGCGAAAGGAAAGTTGAGCCCGAGATTCGTTGGGCCGTTCGAAATACTCGAACGGGTCACTCCAGTGGCCTATAAAATTGTCCTATAGCCGACGCTTGAAGGTGTACACAATGTCTTCCATGTCTCTTAACTGTGAAAGTACGTGCACGACCCGAGCCACATGGTAGATTTTGGCCAGCTGGAGCTAAAGTTCGACTTATCCTACGTTGAAAAGCCAATTCAAATCATAGGACGAAAGGATAAGCTGCTGCAAAATCGAGCGATCCCTCTCGTCCGCGTCCTCTGAAGGAACTATTCGGTCGAAGAGTCGACGTGGGAGCTTGAATCGGAAATGAAGGAGAAATTTCCTTTGTTGTTCTCGAAGAGGTAGGTTCTATCCTTAAAGTTTCGAGGACGAAACTTTTTATTAGTTGGTTATGGTGTATTGCCCCGTCCCTACATCGTGCCCCGTTCCCGTACACGGGGTGCGCGAGAAAGGAACACTGTCGCTATCGATTCGGTCGGGACCGATAGGTCGGAATCGGCCGAGACGATCGAACGGGAACGGTTGAATTAAGATCCATTCCACGTTATGGAATGGTTTCTTCGGAACCAAGTCCCATATTCAGTGGGTTGCGCCTCAAGGATTGGCTCTGCGGCTGAGTCGGGAGAGACCTCCCGTTGCTCTGATTTTCATGCCGCACTAGATTTGGCTTTGGCTTTGGTTTTCGTGAATGTGCTTTTCGTGAATGTTTTTCGAATGAGTTTTGGTGACTTGCATTTTTGAGCTTCGCATTCATATCGAATTTCCTTGAATTATACAGTGTTCTAATCAGTTGCTTATGCGATTGCAGGTGATCGCGTAGACGACGTCAGCGCAGCCAACCGGTCGCTCACTTGAAGTAAGTCTAAGGCGAGTGGCTGACCTCATTCATCTCGTCCCTCTAATTCAAAACTCAATATGTGAAGTAACATGAATGCTTGTCATAATAGTATAGAATCAATGAAATCGTGGCACGATTCTTCACGAAACACTTGCTATCGAACTGCCGGTATTGAAAATGGAAAACGTGTTTTCTTACGCAAATCTACTTAGCCTATGCAAAACAATGAATAAATCGATTAATGTTTATCGCAACGATACGGCCAAGTAAGCAAATCAACTAAGTTCAAAGGAAAACGGTCATTGGACAACTTATCGACAAGGTGTAGTTTCCTCGAACGGTTGCCTAGGCCAAGGGACCGATTCGGCCCGGGAGGAACGAGAATAGCAAGCGCCAGCCCTTCATCGGTGTGGGTTATACGGGAACTTTCGCACAGGGCTCGCTACCAGCCGCGAAAGGGTCGCCGTCTAACCCGGCTATAGTCCGCGATGGCTTGACATTGCCAGTGGCCTTCACACCCTTCCACGGCTTAACAAATGCACGGGACACGGGATGAATATGATAGTTTCTTAAATTTATACAATTTCATCGCTTGCCTCAAAACATGTTAACATGCAAATCGAGCAGGATGGTTAGAAAGATCATTGAAATAGCTAGCTAACATGTTTTACGAAACTTCTTGAATCAAATGCAGAGCTTGGATTTAATTAGCCATTCGCCAGTACATGTGTTCGTGCTGATCCTCGCTCTTTGCAGGTCCCACGAATCAGGAAGGACGCGCTAACTAGCTCGGCAACATTCGTGACTTTTGAAGCTTCGGCCGTGCGTCGAAGACTTTCTCTGTAATTCCCTTTTTGAAGGCTCTCGACAGTCCAAGGAAGATGACTCAGCATCCCTCCCATCCAGGTCATTGAAGTACTTTGTTGTATATTGAGGGACGTTTACAATGTATGGAATGGCTATCTCATCGGCACTCTTTTGTAATCGAGTCATATTGTAGCCCGTGCGGCAATGAGTCTTGTATCGGAGTCTGTAAAAGATGTTCATTATCAATAAAGATCAAGTTTTCTTTACTTATTGTGTGAATCAATTAGTCTACGTACTCTCTTAGATCTCGTGTCTCGGATGACCTTATAATTATGCCTTGTGTGATCGCAAATTAGGTTCGCACGACATCAAGCCCGGGGGACGACTATCGATTCGACGGAATCGGGGCGTGATAATTGTGATGAATGACTTAGGAAATATGAAATGTAAATTACGATTTAGCAACAAATTGTGTCATAGCGTGTTTGACTTGGAAGAATTGATAGGAGGATTATGTCGAACGTGTTCGAAGAGATAGACTATATGAAATGGCTTGATGAACGAGTGATATTGATATGTCAAGGAATTGGTTGAAATGTGAGTTATTGTAGGATGTCTTTGCTGAATGACTCAGACCCCGTACGACAAATATTAGGATGTGTGTAGGAAAACTATGCTCGAAGTTTAGAAATCGGAGTGATACAAGCTTTGGTAGAAAACCCCGTACTATCCACTTTGGTTTGACCTTAGGATGGGGTCAGTGTTGATATTATTGTTTAGAAACGGTGATTCCAATACTGACAATTGACTTTAGCCTGGAGAGATGGCCTAGCAACTAGGCGAGATGTCTATGTTGCGAGTGTTAACATCGGTACGATTGATTTTTTGGGATCGAGTGGATGAATCGATAGGTGGGCTTGGATTCACTATCACAAGGCTTGGTTGAAATGCATGTATTTCGGGGACGCCTAGAATGTGTGCGCGATCCAAACTAAGTGATACGTTGAATTCAAGTGAGACTTAAGGAACGAAAAAGTGTCGAGGATTTTGAGATCGTGAGTTTTGATGAAAAGATTGAGGGTAGCACGAGCGTGGCTCGAATTTAAGGAATGCATAGGAGAAATGTGTGCGACAAACGTAGGATGTTGAAACAAGTGATAAGTCGATAAGTAAGTACTCAGTAAGTTTCGAGAACGAAACTTTTTTCTGAGTGGTGTATGATGTAGTGCCACGTCCCACTCAGTTAATCGGAGGAATAGAAATACCGACGGCGTTCGAACTTAGCCAAGCAACGGCGACACGAAGGCCCGCTCGGTCGAGGCGACTCACTACTAAAATAACCCATATTAGCGACGTCAAGAGACGTCGCTAAAAATGGAAAATACGTCGCTAAAACAACTTAGCGACGTATTTAGCGACGAAAAACGGACGTCGCTTATATGCAAGTCGCAAATGGCAATTTAGTCGCCAAACGTCGCTATTGGCGACGCGGCGTTCATTGTCGCTAGACGTCGCTAAATGGAGCGACAGATAGCGACGTATCACTACGTCGCCAACGTTGCGACGTAAAGCGACCACTGGCGACGCTGTATAATTTATATATGATGACATGACATGGCAACCACGTGGGCATCTTAGCGACGTCTATCGACAGATTAGCGACGGAGAGTAGCGACGTCTAGTGACGTGACGTCACTATTTAGCGACGTATAGCGACTTCTACATTCCGTCGTAGGACGTCGCAGAACGTCGCTATACGTCGCAGATATTATAAAAAAATTAAAAAAAATATAATTGATATTTTTGTTATGCTGTGTGTCTGTGTTTACAGTGTGTGTGAAGTGCAGTATTCGAACCATCGACAGTTTCGCTTACTGTTCTATGTTTTATCTTGGATAGAAAGAGCAACAGTTCAGGGTGCACTTCTCAGAGCTCCCGCTTCACGTCCTTCACCTTCTCGGAAACCTTTACGACGTCCCGATAAAGTGAAGGACGTGAAAATGAAGCTCTCAGAAGTGCACCCTGAACTGTTGCTATTTCTATCCAAGATAACACATACAACAGTAATCGAAACTGTCGATGGTTTCGAACACTGCATTTCACATTCACTATAAACACAGACACACATCATAACAAAAATACACAATACATTTTTTTAAAATTTCGGCAGTACCTCCTTTGTATATCAGATCATCGCTTATAACCCAGCGTAGGTATATTTGTCATCCCCGTCGCAGATATCACAAAGTAAATATTACAATAAAAACAGGAGGCAGTGCAAAGTAAATATCACAGACTCAAATCCTCACAAACATCCAATAGAGTCAAATAAAAATGGAAGATGATAAAAAGTCTCCCACCAAGTGTATAAACAACAGTTGTATGAATAAATAATTTACCCATAGGGCCAATACATACAAGTCATAAAAAAACTAATAAAATCACTGCGGACCCCTGCCGCGCAACTGGGAAAGAATGTAGTCATACTGCTCCTGGGTGAGCTGTACCGTAGGGGCAGTAGGAGGCAGTGCAATGTCTGGAGTCGGCGCCGGAGGCAGTACAGTGTCTGGAGTCGGCGCCGTCGATGTACCGGAAGGACGTATCTACTCCAGCTCTCGCAGTCGCTCACCATGCGCAGCAAGGGATCTCACCACCCTCTCAGTACTCGCCTCAAGTAAAGCCGAAACCTGAGTGAGTGAGGCAGACATACTCCTCTGCGATCCCTCCAGCTCGACCTGTCTACGTTCTGTGCGCTGCGTAGACTCGGTGAGCGTCTGCAAGCTGGCAGCTGTAGCCAGATGCAGAGTCATCAGCTCCTGTATACTGCGCTCGACCGCATTAAATCGTCCGGTGACGATCGAAGGGTCGGATCGTCGCTCGACCGCATCAGAAATCTGCTGCTGCAACTCGCGACACAGCTCCTCGATCTGACGAAGGATATCCCCAACTCGTGACGACGCCTGCGAAGCCGGAGACTGCGCACTGACAGAGGGGGCCCGGGATGACTCCGTAGCCAAATACGCACCGTAGGATCCCGTACCGTAGTACGTACCCTTCTGAAGACCGCCAACGGCGGTCATCCAGAGCTCGTCCTGCGATAGAGCTGTAGGCGGCTGGGAGGAACTACCAGCCCCTCCCTCTGCTGGTGCACTAGCAGCAGCAGCCGCCTCCTGCTGTAGCCAAACAAACTCGGCCTAGAACATGTTTGCTAACGTGTAAGTGTGTGCTAAAGCCTATATTGATATCTATTTTCATGTTTTCTAAGTTATACTAAATTAATATAAAGAATAGAACGTACATATGCCTGCGTCGCCCTCTCGTCAATAAACTCCCCAGCCCTCCGATGTGTGACCAGGAAGACGGTCACCATGTTCGGGTCCTCACCCTTTTTTACCTGTTAAAATGTATTATCTATTATTAGTATTAAACATTCTATATCAAACTATATATAAATTAATGTCCGTCATAGGAAACGTACCAGACGACGAAAATGCTCCGTCATCGGAATGGAGCCACCACACCACTTACCGGCGCTCGATCGTGCCACCTTGGCCTTCTCAGACCGCTCCTGGTACCTGCGCTCGCTGAATCTAGCCTTCATCGCAGTCCACTGCTCTGGCATAATCCAACCCTGGATCGGCTGTCCGGAGCGATCACGACGCTTCTGGTCGTCGATCGCATCACGGATGAGCTTGGCTGCGACGGCAGAAAATTGGCCCTCGATCCTCGCCGCCCGGTGTGGTGGATAGAAATAGGTCCTCTACAAGAAGTAAAATACAAAAGTTGTATAATATACACAAATGATTATTAAAATTTAAAAATAAACAAATTTTTTACCTTGAAGTGGACGAACCAAAAGGCCTTCCTATCTGCGGGAGCATCTGAGTAGTTGAGCCAAGGCCCACCATAGTTCTGCCTCAGAAATTGCCCCAGCTGTCTCTGTACTACAGAAGGCCGATATCTATACAATAAAAAAATTTCATGAATATATATGTACATATAATCATTTGAGAAATATATATTAATTAATTAACTTACTTCATAGGCCCGTCCGTCCAAATCTCCATACGCGTCTCGCCCGGGGGAGCGCATGGAGGGTCGCTCTCACCTCCTGCCTGGGCAGGTTCAGTCTGATCGCCAGCCTCCATATGCTCGGCGTCGGCTACCCCCATAGAGCCGTCGACAGGAGGAATGTTGGACGGGGGATCGGGGATGCTGGACGACGAGGGATCAGGAAGGCTGGACGACGAGGGAGGAGTCGGCAACCTGCTGGAACTGCCCTGTCCCGGTAATGGACCGGGAACAGAACGGTACAATGGCGTACTCGGAGATGAGGATGAGGGTACGGAACTGCCGTCTCCATCCCCAGCCCGAGGCTGACGGGAATATATAATCCTCCGCGTCGTCCTCCTGGTCTAGTCATACCTGATAATAACATATGACAATAAAACAAAAATACATATTTATATGATAGACATCACAAATTTTTGAAAAATATCTTGGTCACAGATAAAAGTGTCACTAAAGTGTCACAGATTTATTATTACAAAAATACATATTTATATGATAGACATCACAGATTTTAATCCTCTTCTGAAAATTCATCTAGTTCGTTTAGCTCATCTTCTTCTTCTTCTTCTTGCTCCTCTACATCTTCACTTTCATCTGCATCTTCCTCTTCAGATAATTCTACTTCTTCTACACAATTAGATGTGTAATGAGAAACTTCCGTCGTGTCCACTTCTATAATATTTGTTACAAGAGGTAGTTCATCTTGTTGATAAGCTATATCGTCAACCTCAAAGATATTTCTAGCTTTGGTCTTACATACTGCCCACCAGTCCGACCTTGTTGTTCCCCGTTTAGGATAACTTGTGAAGTACACGAGCTGAGCCTGACTTGATAGGACAAATGGTTTATAGGCTTGATATCGACGCCGATAGTTTATATCAACAAGACCGTGCTTGTCTACTTTCCAACCCTGACCTTCAATCGGATCGAACCAATCACACCTGAATAACACAATCTTAGCAGGCTCTATTCCATAACTATATGTCAGCTCCACGATCTCCCGTAGCATGCCATAGAAATCGTTGCCCGTATCAACATCTTTGTAGTTCGAAGATCTGATACACAAACAGCTGTTTTTGGTGGAGTCGAGATCCACAAAGTTGTCTCTGATCGGGCAAGTTGTTGACTTAAACCTAAACCCATTAACACAGTAGCTTGGCCATATTTTTGCAGCATAAATTGGTCCCTTGGCTAGCGTTCTAATAGACTCATTCTCAAGTCTTGCGTATGGACGATCGACCTAAATACCACGAAAGAAGCAATTAAGCTCATTCTAAATCAAGTGCATATACAGAAATGTAATTACAGAGTTCTCAAGTCTTACATATGCACTCAACCATGATGGAAAATTATGCCTCATTTCTTGTTCTAGTTCTTCTTCTGTTATGTGTGGGCTACCTGACCTCACATCATCATTAAATATGCTGAAAACAACATCGTACAATTAATGTAATAGTATTATTCTCAACACTATTAAAATAATGTAGACGTATTATTTACTTACCCCTCCAGTTTTTCTACTTCCTCCTCGTCACAGTTGAGTAATACATACACCTGAGCAGCCCTTAGCTCATCATCGTTCAGATATCTCTTCTTCATTTTACCCGATGGCTTTCCTGGAGCATTGAATACCTTCAGTATTGTATCATTACTTTCATGATCTCCGTCATCGTTTCTGGAAGCTCTCGTTCTATTAGTTGCAACATGAGGCTTGAAATACATCGAACAAAAGTTTGTAATCTCCTCGAGAACATAGGCTTCACAAATAGAACCCTCGACCCGTGCCTTATTTTTTACCTTTCTTTTTAGGTGATTCAAATGTCGCTCGAACGGGTACATCCATCGATATTCGACGGATCCACCAACACGTGCCTCATAGGATAGATGAATCGGTAAATGCTCCATAGAGTCGAAGAATCCAGAAAGAAACACCCTCTCTAGCTTGCATAGTGTTACCGTAATGTCCTTCTCTTGCTTTTCTAGACGATCAACGAGCAATTTCTTAGAACAAAGATCCCTGAAGAATATGCTAAGCTCCGTCAATGGATTCCAAACTGCCTGCGGTAAGAATTCTCGAAATGCAATCGGAATTAACCTCTCCATGAATACGTGACAGTCGTGGCTCTTCATACCCGTCAATTTGTTTTCCTTCGGATCGACACATCTTCTCAGATTTGACACATATCCGTCTGAAAATTTTAGGCCCTGGATCTACCGACAAAGTCTCACTTCATCCTCCTTGTCCAGCGAGAAAATTGACTTCGGCAGGAACTGTTTTCCATTTTGCTGTATCAAATACAACACAGGACGTTTGCATATTTCTTCTAAGTCCAACCTGGCCTTGGGATTGTCTTTCGTTTTTCCCTTTACGTCCATCACAGTATTAATTATGTTATCAAACACATTTTTTTCAATATGCATGACATCAAGATTATGTCTGATCAGATTGGTACTCCAGTATGGCAGATCCCAGAATATGCTCCTCTTTGTCCAGTTATGATCTCTACCAAATCCATCGCACTTGTACCCAGTTGTAGGATCTTCGATAGCACTTGGAAAATCTTTAACCTCCTTCCATATCGTGGCTCCGGACCACCTTGGCGGTGGATCACCCTTCTCTACAACGTCGGCACGAAATGCATTCCTGTTCCTTCTGAACGGATGATCTTTTGGCAGAAATTGCCGATGACAATCAAAGAAGCACGGTTTTCCTCCGTGTTTCAAGCGAAAAGCCTTACTACGGTCCATGCAATACAGACATGAGAGACGGCCATGAGTGCTCCATCCAGATAACATTCCATAGGCCGGAAAGTCGTTGATGGTCCACATAAGGGTTGCCTTCATCTGAAAATTCTGCTTCATGGATACATCGTACGTGTTAGCGCCTACTTCCCATAACTGATTCAACTCATCTATCAAAGGCTGTAAGTACACGTCAATGTTCCTCTTGGGATTGTTCGGACCAGGAATTATAACGGTTAGAAACATGTACTGAGTCTTCATGCACATCCAAGGCGGTATGTTATATGGAGTGACAATCACAGGCCAGCACGAATACTGGGATCCCGAAAGACCAAAAGGAGTAAAACCGTCAGAAGATAGTCCCAACCTGACATTACGCGGATCTGAAGCAAAATCAGGATACACTCGATCAAAGTGCTTCCACGCTTCTCCATCGGATGGGTGATCCAACACTCCTTCAATCTGTTCTCGCATGTGCCAACTCATATTTTCGGCCGTCTCTTTCGCCATAAATAATCTTTGCAACCGCGACGTTAAAGGCAAGTAGTGCATTGAATCGGTCGGTCTTCTTGCACCGGTAGACCTTCCTGTACTAGTTGCCTTATAGCGATCAGTACCACAAAATCTGCACACATCTGCGTCCTTGTCGTCTTTGTAGTACAGAATGCACCCATTGCGACAGGAATCGATTTTCTCGTATCCCATCCAGAGCGATCTCACTATCCTCTTAGACCGGTAGAAGTCTTTAGGCAACTTAGCACCCGCCGGCAAGATCTCTATAATCAACTCCAACACTCGGTTGTAGCATTCTTGCGACATGTTAAAATCTGACTTAATGCTCAACAGTCTTGTAACCACCTCCAACGGTGAATGATCCTCACAACCAGGATACAATGGAGTCCTTGCATTCTCCAGCAACTCTATGAACTGTGCAGCATCGGCGTTCGGTGCCTCCTCAGGTGCATCATGAACAAAACTAGGCCCCGCAGCGTCGAAAACCATGTTCACGCACCCGTCGTCGTATGCATGATTATCTGAAACAAAATTAGGTCCCGCATGCATATACGGCTCAACATAAGGCTCCGGCTCTGATGCTAAAGACACAAGTTCTCCGTGTGCGGTCCACTGATAGTAATTAGGCGTGAAACCCCTCGAGTACAAATGATATGTCACTTTCACTTCTGGATAATATTTTACGTTATGACATTTCACACACGGACACTTAATTTTGGTGTCATCCATGTACTGAGGGAACGCCTTAGCAAACTGCAGGAACTGCTCTACTCCCGCTATGTATTTATCCTGCACACCACACATATCATCAGGACGACGATTGTACATCCATGAATGATTCTGCAAGTAGTAATTCATATCCATTTGGAAATAATTCTGCAAAGATGGACACACATTATCCAACAGGCACAAATTCGTATATTATGTCTTATTAGGGACACACATTAGTAGCGGACAGTTACTAATATCAGTGATATGCAATCTAGGTCAAACTAGGTTGTACTAAGTCAAACAAAGTCAAACAAGGTCAACCTAAGTCAAACAAAGTCAAATAAGGTCAAAGTAGGTCAAGGGTTGACCTATAGTTGACTTTGTCAACTCTTAGTCCAATCTAAGTCAAATATCCTATTTCTAGTCATTACCTACCAAGGTACCGTTTACCTTATCGCTATTGGTATCCCAATACCAATACCTTAAGTTGGTACCCTTTACCTTATCGCTATTGGTACCCTTTACCTTATCGTTATTGGTACCCTTTACCTTATCGTTATGAGGTGGCCAAAACCCACACCCTACAGCAGACTCTTCTACTGCTGCAAACAAGTCCTACCATCAATTATATGCTTGAAAAAGTCGCAAGCAAGTTGATACATGTTATCTAAATTTAACCACTAATTCTAAATAAATTGTGCTAGCATACAAATGTTAACTCTCGTTTCTCCCTAATAAGTTGATTAGAATGACCAAAATCATTAATTGCATCTCCTAATCTATACTACTATATAATATATAAAAAATGAGGTCACTCTAAAAGTTCTTATTCCAAAAATATCTTTACCCATGTTTACTAATTAGAATTGGTCATTAAATATAATATGGTTAGTTAAGTAATTACGTATGGAGAAAAAGGGAGAGAGAGAGATTGTTGTTTGTTCTTTCCAAGAAGTAAAAAATATATTTAAGGAACTGTTGTTTGCTTATCTCAAGTAGTATAAAAGAAAATCAAAAAATTATTATTTGCTCTTTTCAAATAGTATAAGATACGTACATACATATATACTAGTCAAATATTTGCTCTTATCAAGAAACTATTATTTGCTCTTATTATCAAGTAGTACAGAAACCTACTTATTATGCTCTGATCACAAAAAATCTCTTGCTTTCTTCATAACGCTATCCCATATATTATTGTATGAAAACACTATATTTCTCCAACAACATATCTCATGCATTTATGTACTTACCATACAAACAAATGCTTCATGAAATGAACTATAGATATCTTTGGATATCGAACCCCATGTATAGTCATAATAAGAAACCATCAAAATTGCAGAGCTACTACTTATTTATTTATTGATTTGCTAAATATGGGATAATTGCTTTGTTATATTTTCGACCTCTCAACTCTATGTGACAGTGATCTACACTGCTATGGAGGCCTAACCCGACCTCTCAACTCACAACAATACAGACAATACCATATATATATATAGCTAGGGCTAGGGTTAGGGGGTATGTGTGTGTGTGTGTGAGACACACACGTGTCTAGGGGTATGTCTGTGTGTGACACACGTGTCTACTCGTGTCCAAATGAGGTCAAAATCATGTCAAAATTGTGTCTAGATAGCTAGGGCTAGGGTTAGGGTTTACCTGAGGGCGACTCGGTCGGAGTTGGGAGGCGGCGAGGAGGGGGGCTTCGTCGGAGGAGGGAGGCGGCGAGGAGCCGGGCTTCGTCGGAGGAGAGCTTCGTCAGAGGAGAGAAGGGAAAAGAAATTTCGAACGAAAATAAAATTTTTGGGAGAGAGAAGGGGGAAATAAAATTTCGAACGGGATATAATAAAACATTCGTCTGAATTAGACGTCGCTGAACGTCGCTAAAGAGCGACATAACTAAAGCCACGTCGCTGAACGTCGCTATTCAGCGACGTAACTTATGTACTATCACGGAACGTCGCTATGCAGCAACGTTTTACGATGTCTGTCAAAAGGAGTCGCTATATTCAATAGTTAGCGACGTTATTTTATTACGTCGCTAAATTACGTCGCTAATAGAGCATATTTTAGTAGTGACTCCTCGCTTAGGTGGGATAGTTTTGGTGAACTCGCCTTATCTTAGCCTTTACATAATAAATCATATTTTTTTAACTTGCACAAGTAGGCTTGATAATGAAAGAGACGAATCAACATAGCTAAAGGGAATAATCCCAACGGGTCGAATTGAGTTAGAACGTGGAAAAAGGTCCGACGATCGGTTTAGAGTTGGTGCACGACGTGCTTTGAAAATGACACTCGATCCTTCGTCTCGTGGCACAAAGCTAAGATTTAGCCTAAGTTATAGGCGTCGCCCGCATAACGCTTGATAAAGCATGCACGGTCCCATCGCCCAAGGCGTGGCATAGTCTTTGCTCGCCCGACGGGTTAACTTGCTTTGTATAACTTCTGGCATAAGTCTAGGCACCCCAAGAACTTGGTTGTTCAAAGTCGAACGCGTGCACGGCACGTTTCCGCGATGTAAGGCTTGATACAGTCTTTGCTCGTCAAGTTGTTGCACGATTAAGTTAGGCAAAGTTATGTTAGGCTATCGGAGTAGTAGCGAGCACGGTCCCACGAGTTCTACTGCTGGGTATAGCCACGAAGTCCTACGATCCCAAAGCTAGTCATATGGAGTATGTGTTGGGCGGTAGTGTCGCACAGAACATAAGTTGGCTTAAAGTACGATGTCACAGACTTAGTGTTTAAGGTATGAACCACGGTTGATTCAAATGGAGTTTAGAAAAAGGACTATTAAATAGGCATTCCTGAGTTGAGTAAAATGATAGGGCAACAAGGAAGAATGCTCGTGACCATGGGTCGTCGAGGCAGTCTCAAATGTTAGAAGTCTTAAACTTGGTCCTGAAAGGATGGTAACATTGGAAGAAGAATGACTGTGTGAGACGTCAGCTCGAGTCGAGTCTTGCATGGTCATGGACAACTTGTCGACAAGGGCGATGGTTCCTCAAGCGGCAACCCGGGGCCACGGGACCGACTCGGCCTAGAAGGAAACATGGTATAGTCGTGCATAAGGTTTTAGCACAGGTTAAACGGGGACTTGCAATGGAGCTAGCCACTTGCGTTGAAAGGACCCCGATTAATAAAACTATACGTCCATGATAGCTTGTGATGCTAGTGACCTTTCATATAGATGGGTCGGCATGGCGACAATCTGCAGGTGTGCCTTTGGATTGAGTCGAGTTGAATAGGTACACGATCAGAAGACAATGTTTGGGCCTAAGAATTGGCTGCAACGTAGACACCGTGCTTCGGCACGAGATGTGGCGTCGAGTCTTAAGTTGTTGTATAGAGTTGCATAAATTGGGTTTGAGTCATTCGAGTTTAAGTCAGGAAGCGCTGCAAGGTAAGTTGGTTGAGTGACACAAAGTTCACAAGTCTTGATTGGGTCAGTTGGTGATTAAAGTAGCAAGGGCCGTGAGGCGGCGATATGGTTAAGTCACACTGAGTTGCGAGGCACGGCACATTGAACTTGTGGCACAGTCACATAGAAATACGGGTACTATCGTGTAGTCGCGTCTCTGATTATGTGCCAATAGGCAAGCACGACTTGATAGTTTAACATTTTTGGCACGAGAAGGGTCTAGAGGCAAGGCATGAGTTGACGTTGTTGTTGCAAGAGCAAGATGGTCTTGAGATACAAAATAGGCCAAGGCGTCTGTCCTAAAACTGATCCTAAGATAAGACTAGAAAGATAATTGATAAGAATGGACTATGTTGCACAAAGTAAATCAAACGTGTTGGTTTTGTATGGGTGGGCGAGGAGCTCATTCCACCAGTGCAGTTGAGTACTGACACCCATATAGTTTTCATGTGCAGGCACAGGTAGAAGCTCGCGGCGCAGAGCTCGCTTGGATGCGTCGAGGCATGGAGTTCCTTGGCGATTCGAAGCGTGCGGCCGCGTGGAGTCAAGACTTATACGGGACATAATGTATAGGCATCGCCTTCCAAAGCATCCTTTGGTTCAAGGCATGTATTGAGAGATAAAAAAAAGAGCTGAGTGACTTGTAATGTGAGAAGAGTGAGCTTGAGTGACTTGTAATCTTGGCCTTGCGCCCCATTGTAAATCCTTGTTTCAATATCAATAAAATGCATCTTTTGAATGACTTGTCTTTAGTTCTAAATTTCTGCTGCTATTATTTAATGTCTCTGCTTAGGACTTCTGTGCGACGACCCCGCTGCAGCCGTTGTAATCGGCCGTTATGGAACCCGCCTTGCACGAGCACAATCTAGGCTCGTGCGGTATTATGTCTTAGTGAGGACGATCGCTCCTACGGGAGTGGGACGTGACACTTTCTGCGAAGTCCTGAAGGACGCCGAGTCTTTCATCAGTCAGGTCAAGCAGCCTGACGATGATCCTACAACATGTCCACACTGCCATAATGTGGGGGAGATCATCCCCAACATCATATTCACTCAACAGGATATGCTGCTCAAGAACAACAAGCCACAACAGACCCCTGTATTATACAGTGTATGTCGGTGCCATCAAGGTGGATCGAATGCAGATTGACCTTGGGTCTTCTCTCAGCATCATCCCCCGAACTCTGCTTCAGACGTTGGAGATTTCGATGCATCACCTGACAGTGTCTTCCACTACCATCAGTGGCTTCAACGCCAGTAAGAGTGAGCCGCTGGGGAAGATCCGCTTGAAGTATCACATCGACGATCTCCAGACCGAAGTAACTTGCTATGTTATGGATGCAGACGTCAACTACAACATCCTGTTGGGACGGCCATGGATACATGAATACATGCTGGTGCCATCCATTCTCCATTAATGTATGAAATACGTATCCACCAGCGGTATCATCTAAACAGAGTTTGCTGATGTCGATCCCTTCAGAGGGATTGAAGCCTTCTTCACCGACGCTGACCTGTACAAATTAATTCATCTCGGAGATGAAGCCAATGACGCTGATGACGAGGCAGAAGCTGAGGTCGAAGCTGACTCAGAGGTGGACATGATAATCAACGCTCCCCTAAAAGTGTGACTCAAAGGGTGGCCGCCTCAATCATCGGCCCCTATGGTAGTCAAACTCCGCGGGAAGGTGCCAGCTTCTCCGGACATGACATCCAATAAAGCTCCGTTGAAGATACGCCTTAAAGGCATGCCCCCTCAAGAGGCGGGTTCTCTCGTAGCCAAGCTACGGGGAAAGGCTCCAGCTCCCGGCACACCAACTGAGGCTCCCCTCAAGGTGCGGCTCAAAGGCAGACCTCCTCAGTTGTCGGCACCCGTCTGGCCACAAGAGAAGACCTCGGCGTCCTTCTCAGCATAGTCCCAGGAGCCAGCATGGGACAAGCTTCCGAAAAACTCTCCTGAACCTCCTAAGGCTGCTTCAGTTCTCACCGATGAAGAACTTTGAGAGTACATATCGGCTATTGTCGATGCCCCATCCCTCGATGATGTAATCCCTCGGGACAAGATCCTATATTTTACCAATAAGAGAGTGTCTCTTTCGATTATTCTAGTCTTCCACATTGGAATACCATGTACACTCTAGATAATGCTCTAAAGTGGTTACAAACACAAATAACGAGTACGAGTCATAAAAATTGAATCGTCCTGTACCAAGGAGTCTGTTACATAGTCCCGCCTCGGAACAAGGACGAGAAGCCCATTGTCTTTGGCAAAGTCGAGCGTCACCAAGACCTCCTACCGACGGAGCCAGAACCCGACACCAGCAGAATACAAACCTACCTGTATAATGATCGAGCAAAGTATCTCATCCAAAAGATGGGTTACAACTTGAAGAGCGACAAAGGTCTGAACTACGATAAAAGTCGACGCCTTCCCCTACAACTTCCAGTGCCAAAAGGGAAGTCGTAAGACTACTATCACCGTACCCGACGGGGGGTAGGCTACATTACGCCTCTAACAACTCCCGAAGAATCAGAAGCAGAGGATGTCATACATTCTCACTCATCTGAAACTTCAACTTGGGACTCCGACACCAGCATCGGCTTAGTCTTCAGAAATGTGCTGTCAGCCAATATGACAACCATACATCTCATCGATGGCAAATCCTCAGGAAAGTACCACTCTTGACATCTGTCAAAAAAATATACTGCCTCTCCCCAAAGAGAGGACTAGTAGACTTGACCAAAACAAGTTCACACCCCTTCTTTAGAAATCATATGCTCCTGGAACCCAGCTGTTTCGTTGCATTCTATCCCCAGTAGAGGGACAACCATGTCCACATCACCTATGAGTTGCCTCTCTACACCTCATCAAGCAGGATCCTGTACCGTGTAAGATTATACTGAAGGCAATGTTTACCACGTCCACATCACCTCTGAGTAAATATTTCGTACAAACAATTCCTGTGTTGTTGCACCATAGAACATCCACGTCAATATTACCTCTGAGTTGTTCTATAAAACCCTACAGAGTTCACCCGTACCATGTCCATATTACCTCTGAGTAGAAAAACTCCACTATTTTAGCCCATATTTACCATGTCCACCTTACCTCTGAGTAAATATGTCGGTCCTCTCTCTCAACTTATTATCCGTACCTAACACCAAGGTACACCAAGGGTGATAAGTCTGCACAAAAATTACCCCATATTTACCACATCCATATTACCTCTGAGTGAATGTGTCGGTTTCCTCCGTAAGTAACTTATTATCTGCACCCAGAAACTAAGGTACGCAATAGATAATGGGTCCACAAAAATCACAAGAATTGAACAAAGCAGAAAGTTCTTTCATTTTCTTCAGCTAAACAGAAAGTAAAAGATTACATCGACATCGAAAAGAAGTAAACTACATCTTCGGGTTTCTTCAGATCTCAGAAACACTAAGACAAAATAAAGACAGTGACTTTATTTCATATTCCCGAAAACGACGATTGCAAGGCAATCTACGAATCCTCACAGCCAGGGATCATAGTTGCATTGAGGCATTACCATTCCCTCAGCCATTTCGCATATGAAGGCTCTATCTGACTAAGGTCCTCGGCAGGGGCAGAAGGATCAGAACGCCTGGTGCTACTACCCTCTGGCAGCGGGTCCTCCTTAACGGCAACTTCGAACTTGGGAGTTATCTCTTTCCTGATGGCCGTCGGTTCTTCTTTGATTTCAACTTTGGGAATCACCTCCTCCATAATGTACACTTCTCGTTTGATAAAAAGAAGCGGTGTTTCCTCCTTTACAAAGGCCTCTATCTTCGATATGGAACCTGCAAACATGACCAAAGGGAGAAGTCAGCACATATCAAAAGCGCATTAGCAACCTGACGCAACGTCGCGGTCGAAACCCATACGCGTAGGTCAGATCCTAGCTTCGGCGCATCATCAGGACTTAAGTCCATGCGCGTCAGCTGAAAGGGCTTCGATGCATCATCAGGACAAAAGTCCATGCGCGTCAGCCTAAGCACATCAATATGAGGCGGCTCGTCTACAGTCGGGTCACCCCAACACCACCGCAATAAAAACCAAGGCAAGAGAACACCCACCGAACACCTCCAGGCGGACGTCGGCATGTATCGCCAAAATGACGAGGATGTCATACACGTCAACCTCCATAGGTTCTTTGCGTCGGCCCCTTCCTCGGCCAGCAGCACCACCGCGGGGAGTCTTGGGAGCCTTTTCTCGAGAGTACTAAAAGTTCTCGAAGAAGAAGGAGAAAAGAGCTCTGAGGAAGGAGAAAGCTTTTTGTAGAAAGTAGAACACTCTTTCTCCTCACAGCCACCTATTTATAGGCTTGGCCTCGTGTGTAAATCGATGAGGCATGATGTCAGCATTCAGTCACTTCGGGTATCGTGAAATCGACGGCTGCTTATCTTCAAAAGATCATCATTAATCTTTCCTGAGGTCGAGGCGTTATCTCTTCAGAAGAAGCATGCGCCCTAGCAGTATGCGCCTAAGCAACAAGCATCCCACAGCGACGCACAAAATGACTATACGCCAAAAAGAGCCATGAGCCTAGGTGAAGGGCATGCGCCCAGAGTCGTTACTCCCCATGCTTCCTATTCAAAGTATTCCAAAACTTGCCAAGGAAGTTTTAAAAACTTTGAAGGGGATCTTGGTAGAAGCATGTAATTTCAGGCGCATCTATAGGCCAAAATTTCTATGCGCTCAACCCAACCATGCGACAAACTCAAATGCGCCAGAAAGCTCAAATAGATACTTGGCACCACAAAGAAAAGTACAAGTTTAAAGACATTGAAAAGAAGGCTTTTATTTCATATGAAAGTCTATTACATATCTAAAGCAAGACTTTATAAAGGAGAATTTCTACAAATAGAAAGATCCTAAAGCTACAGCCAGGCACAGCAACTGCCATGCGCCCCATGCCAGGCGCATCAATCGTCAGGCGCATCACTCTGATGTCTCATCCTATGCGCATTTCCGTGCGTAGTCAGAGCGAATCACTCTCTCATCAGCACCAATCAGCCCTTGTGTAGCAGGAGGAGGAGCTCTCCTAGCTCGACAAGGATCGCAGCATGATGCCCCGGTCTTCGAAAGCAACAGGCACACTCGACGACCTGCGGCTCTTCCAGTATAAAAAAATTAGGGCACGACCGTCCCGATCTTTGGATGCAACATGCACCTTCAGCCTGTGTCGGGATACGACGATCCCGATATTTGGATGCAACAAACACTTTCACAGGGTTGATGGAGAACTCGGCACACCTTTTTCTTCGACAGGAGTCCATCGTCAACTCGCCAAGGCAGGGGACCGATCGAGTTAATCTCCATGAAGGGAAGAAAAGTGAAATGAGAAACCAAACTTCTCCTCACGCGGCTACTTATAGGCCAGGGCAAATCAAACCCATGCGCCAAGTGGCAACTTCCCCGAAGTCAGTACAGTAAACTTGCATTTATGGTGATGATTCTGCCCCCTTCGAATTCAACCAAGTTAAAATAGCCATTAACGTCTCGAAGAACTCAACAGATGGGTTAAAGAGGATGTGACACCTGGCAGATGCACCATTGACATCATGTGCCCCTATTAATGTACCCAATGGAACATGAGCCCATGCGCCCGAGAGGGGCACGAACCGATGCACCCTCTTCAAACTGATCACCATCAAGCATTTAATGCTGAATGACAAAGGCGGCAACGCATTCCAAGAGCCGTCTGTAGGAACGAAATTGTAAAGCACAATACTCTAGAGGGGAGTGAATAGAGTTGGCAGCAGAATAATGCTAATTAAAAAAATGTTAGCAGCAAGATCACAGAATAATAATCACAACTAAGTAATGTAAAGGCAGAGATAAGAAAGCAAACGCAAAGACAGCGATGTATACTGGTTTTCCTCTGTTGAGGACTAATCCAGTCGGTAGAACTCTTGCTACCAGTTGAATCCACTATTGGCAAAACCGCAAGTTTTTTTACGAAGTCCTTGCAACTTCTACAACGCGAGCTTTGATACGAAGAACTCGTCCAACTTCAAATGTGAAGAGGTATTCTTTAATCAAGCCTTCTGATTACAATCTCTCAGAAACTTCTAGACCGCACCGCACTGGCAAATCGACTAGAGGATTGTAATTGGCTTGGGATCTGAAATTTAAAGCTCAAGAAAAACTCTTTGGAAGACTGAAAGCTTTAGATAGAGAGAAGATTGAAAGTGAATGAGTGAGTTGAAATGATCGAAATCCTTTTCTATTTATAGGAGTTCCAAAGACAGAATTCTGGCAGAATTTGGGCAGAATTCGGACAGAACTCTATGAGAAAATCTCGGTTAAATCCACAACTGCAGGAGGACCAAGTTCAGAAGAATTCAAAAATCAAACGGCCACCAACCGAACTCTGGCCGAACTCTGGCCGAGTTCTGTCAGGGTTAGGTTAGGTTTTAAAAATTAGTTTTTGGGGATTTTTGAAAACCTTTTTGAAAACCTTTTTGAAGCTTTTGTTTAAATGAATGTTTTTCAAAACAAAGAAAATTTTAAAAGTATTTTGAAAATATTTTAGAATAGCCTAATTGCCAGTACGACTCGGTGTACAACGTATTCCTAGACTCAATAAAATGAAAAATACATTGCTTGAATAAATACAGACTCGAACAGGCAAATATCGCTTCGGTCTAAAACTGTGTAGATAGCTGTTCTTGATCATGTCCAAGAGTCCGATACATCCTGACTAGCTTCATATATCCAGACAGAGTTTGATCAATTATTAAAATCAGTTTGACAATATGACCAATGGGCCAACACCGTCCAATCAGCAGCACATTGCAGAAAATAAAGAGCTACTGATGTCAGCACCATCATTACACCTTGGTCGGCAACAAATGCCACGTGGCCGATCGATCATTCGTATGTGCCTCGTGGTCATGCGCCCAGAAGACGGCGTGTGCCGCAGTGGTCATACGCCCCCTCAGCTCACTTCTGATCTCAAGCAACAGAAGATTAAGCTCTGCATGCGCCTCAAAAGCCATGTGCCTGGACTTGCTCATGACTCTTAAAAGTCATGAGACCAAGTCGCCTCCCCTGCGCCTGATCCTAGATACATCCTGATGCGAAGCTTCGCATGCGCCTCAAAATCCATGCGCACAGACTTGTCTATGATGCCTAAAACTCATAGGACTAAGTCGCCTCCATACGCCCGATCCTATGCACACCCCGACAGATCACTCTCCTCCAAAATCGATATCTTTGAGCTACAGGCATACGCCACATGTCCTTTGACTTAGTTCTATTCAAAGAATGGGTATTAACCACCCAAGATCTCAGCAACAACCAAATCTCAGCTACTGCCATGTGTCAGCTCCTCTACAGCCCAACGAAGCAGTTCGAACAGATTCTACTACAACTCGGGGCGCATCGTCCATGCGCCCCCGCCAGCATCATCCACGTGGCATTCCCACGTCCAGACGCATTTGACATATGCGCGCATGAGCAGCCAGCCTGCTAACTATAAATATAAGGATCACTCCTTCATGACAGACAGACACACGTAGACATGAAGAGAAAGATATACAGACATACTGTTATATCCACATACGGAGGCCAGAAGAGACACTTAACGTCCACTTCTCCTTGCAACGCTCCGGCATCCAGAGCAACCCAGACCTTCAGAGAGTTCGAGATCGTCGTCAGATCGTTAACGGAGTCAACATATTACCACTCGCTCCATCGGCACCGTACCCAGATAAAAACAAAAGTGTACTCCTAGAATTACGTCTAAGTCCTACATTGTACTCTGTTCTATTTGTAATTAAAAACATCAATCCCAAAGAGTTTTAATAGCAAACAGACGTTGCGTGGAAGATCTCTTTCTCTCGAAAATTAACCAACAAGTGAGTGGCTTTGATCCTTCGATGATCCTTAATCTTCGTGCATAACAAAGGCAGACTTGTTATTGCGTTCGGTGCTTAATAAAAGATGCGAGTAATAACTCAAAAAAGATAATAAAAGATAAATTATCACATGGCTGGACTTATGTTGCAAATCAAATGATGCCTTGTATACTGCGATATAAATTGTTGAACAGGTGATGCAAAGTCCCAAACACTGGGCAGTAAGTATATCAAACTTCGGTTCGAAAGAATGGTAACACAAATGAATAATCCTTTGGTTGGATAAACGAATATGCGAGCCTATGGCTCGAAAAAAGATGGTACGATGGTAAGACAGCAAGTTGGCAGGACGAAATGAGAAATACGACTTACGTATGGAAGATGCTATTATCATGCATGTTATGTCTCTTATTAGTTAAGTTGCATTACGTGCATGGTCATGGACAACTTGTGCACAAGGTAGTTCCCAGAATGGTACTCTGAGGCCACGGACCCGATTCGTCCTGGAGGAACACGGATTGGTGTCGACATACTGGCATCGATATGTGGGACCTTCAGTGGGGCTAGATACCCGTACTGCAAGGGGCACCGTATACCTGGAATACGGTCCAAGATGGCGTGTCGCCAATGACCTTCATATAGACAGGTGTCATAGCTAACAATGTCTTATGCAGGCAAGAGTAAGTATTATTCATAAATATACAGGGATGGCTGTCGACCGTGGGTAAGATTCACCAAATTGGTGAACGATATGAATTGCTTATGTTAGAACACTATGAATTGCTTATGTTTTTGACTTCAATGTGTGCTTCTTATGTTTTCTCTCAAATATGAATTTTTAATGGACCCTAAGGCAAGATAGAAATATCACAAATCAATAGTGTACATTCACATAATTTACTTCTATTGATTTATGGTGAGATTGGTTACGGTTGCTCACCAGTACATATATAGAAATGTACTGACCCTCGTCTCCACAGGTGCGAGGAACCTAGTGGATAATCTTAGACGTTGAAGGCTTATTGTCCGACTCTTTAGAAGCTTCATACTTCCTTGAAGTTTTCCCTTAAAGAAGAAGGCATTTTGCTGAAGGTGGTTATTGTCGCATTATTAATAAAGGAATATGATGTATGGAACAAGTTGTATCTCATTTCAATATTTCTACAAGTTGTATCTAAGTTGGGCATTTTATCTCGGCTGTTTGAGAGCCTTATGTTTTCTATTCAAAGATATCAATAAAGAGCTTATTTCAGATCATATCAGTGTTGTCTAACTTCTTTGTGAACTTGCTACGAATCTCTATTCAAAATGTCTCTTTTATAAAAGGAACACGAGCACGCCTTGTACAAGTGCAATTCCAGACTTATACGGCATCACGCCTTCGCGAGGATGAACGATTCGGTGTGAATCAAAGCAAAGGCGTCCCCGAATCGGGGCGTGACAAATAAAAACCTTACCAAGTTCAGATTGGTGGTGATGGTTTGACAAAATACTATTCGAGCAAACAATATCTACAATCAAAGTTGATGAAAATAAAATCTAGACTTAGAAAAATTCATACTCACAGTTTAACAATCATTGAACGATTTTGAAAGAATAATTTTGATAACCAATTGATCACAATTAGGACAAAACTAAACAAAGTTGTAGAAAAACATACCTAGAGTAAAATTGACTTCCTGGTTCTAGATTCCTTGGAATGAAGAGTGAGTACTAATCCTCCAAAGTTGGATCATATCAAGATTCTGTGATGATAACATGAACAACTCCAACAACTCATGCTTCAGCTTGATTTGCTCAACATAAACATAGAAGTCGTATAATCATTTAGACAAAGTTGTAGAGGAGTAGATCTAGTTTAGAATCAACAAATTAGATCAGAAATTGACTGAGTGAGGAAAGAGAAATTACCTCTCGAAAAGGGAGGAGCACGAGATGAAACCAAGCTCACGTGTCACGTCATGATTAATTGAAGAAGTAAAACTTTTAACAATCAACGGTGGATCTCGACCACCGGAGGCCGCGATATGGTGCGACGACGGGTGACAACTATAGAGCACGTCGGAGAAATTGTCACGGTGGTGGCAGTACCACGACAACAGCCTCATGTTGCGGTTAGCCGATTGGGCTTCGCGGTTCACGGTCGTGAACGTCGGTGATGTCAAAATGTTCACCGAAGAATGGCAAAAGAAGAGGAGGGTCGTGGAGTGAAGGAGGAAGAAGGCTCGAAGTTGCGCTTCTCTGAATCGATTAGAGAAGTTTCCTACGCAAGAAATGATGGAAATTATGTTACTGATCGTTACAGAAGGATTTTATAGGAAATAATTAGTGTTCTACAAGAACAATTTGAATCATTGCAAACACAATTCCGCCTTTGCATAAAATTATTATTTTTGAATTTCTATGAGATATTTGGTTTGGAATTAAAAATTCCCTCCACAAGTTTGTTGCAACTAACTCATGATTGGTTGATTCTAGAAGAACTCAATTCTTGAGAGACAATAATATGTTAGTTCTAAGTATTATTTATTAAGAATTCTTAATGGTTACTAATCAGTAATTTATTTAGTACAAAATTCAATAATCAAAATTAAAAATTGAAAATTAAGTTTCTATTTAATGAAATGAATTTTTAGGGGTTACAAATCTACTCCCCTAAAAAAATTGTGCTCAAAATTGAGAAAAGTACATGCACGAGAAGACAGAATAAAATAAAAGGAATACATCATAGCTCAAACAAGTAGTGGTAGCACTCTCTCATCTTGTCTTCACGCTCTCAGGTGGACTCTTCGGGGGAGTGGTACCTCCAAGCCACTCAAACCAAAGGTATAATCTGATTGAGCAGCACCTTCTCCCTGCGGTCCAAGATCCCTACTGGCTGCTCTGTGTAAGCAGGCTCGGTCCAACCTCGATCTCTGAATGGTCGAACATGTTACTCGGATCGACGACATATTGCCTAAGCTGTGATATATGAAATATGCTATACACTCCATCTAATATAGGCGATAAAGCAAGTCAATAGGCCACTGCTCCGACTCTATCCATAATACCAAATGGTCCTATGAACTTTGGGGTAAGCTTTTTGACTCCCCCAAAATGAATCGTGCCATGTCTCAGACAGATCCTCAAGAACACCAAATCTCCAACCTTGATCAAAGTAACCATTCATTAAAATATGTTCTGCAAAATTATTAAACAAATCAAATAATTTCTTACCTCATACTCCAACGGTCTACGACATCTATAGGCCTACTGCCTTTGTCTGTCGTATGCCATGTTGTCAAGCCCTAGAGCCAGAATACTGCTAACTCGGGACGGGACCAGGTCAGCTAGTAAACTAGAGTAATCCAGTAACACGAGATACGGTCAAAGATATAAAGAGATGGGTGTTACTATTAAAACTAACAGTCAATCGTAAGTCAAACAATCCTAAGTATCTCAATCATAGGTTATAACATCTCAATCCCAAAATACGTAGGACTAGGAGGTCATACACATGCCAGCTATGTATCGAAAGGACTCTAGCCCAGCTCTAATACGTATAAGCTATCTTGTTGTTCTAAATCAACTATATCTCAATCCACTAAATATTGGTAACAATGACGAATCATGTGCACTAAGGTTGATTAGACTGTAATACACTGATTCTAGAATAGATAAATATATGAGAGTGGATCTCCAATAATACATGTATCATGAACAAGCTAGAAGAAAGATGAAGCTTGTAAAACACTAGGCTATAATAACAGCGTGAATTAAATATTAGACAAAATATAAATAAGGAAGAGTATGATTATAGCATCAACTAAATATACCTCAAGTCTTGGTGAAGCAACCATCATCCATAAATATATTATCCCTTGATAACTTCATCTAATACCTGGAGAGATGTCACTCCCCGTTCCCAGAATATGTATTTTAATACGTGTACTGCTTGAATGTATTTATTTAATATTTATCATGCATTTGTTCTGTATTTAATTCCTTTAATTTATTCTGTAATTTTATGCTAGTTAATTGTCTGTATTTTATTTTCTGCCTTTGCTTAAGCTTTTGGTTTATTTTGTTCATGTTGAACCAACTTGGTTTAGCTGGGTTCATCATGATAAGGGGTGGATGGCCTAGATCTTGTAGGAAGGAATGGGTGATGGAGATTTTAACTCGAGCTTGATATTTATACCCCTTTACTTTTCTCTCTTCATTACTCTCATTTACTTCTTCTTCGTCCTCCATTACTCTCCCACCAACCTAGAGAGCTTAGGCAAGTACAACTTGCTTCATGATGGATCTCAAGTATTATTGTTCCATTTTCTTCCTTAACAGTTATCAAGCCAGTATCCAGATGGCGCCATTCGAAGCACTATATGGTAAAAAGTGTAGGTTGCCACTGGCATGGGATAATATCGGGAAGAGGAAGATGTTAGGCCCAGAGATGATTGTTCAGACGGTTGAAGTGGTTAAAGGGGTTAGAGAGCGACTTTGAGTTGCGCAAGATCGACATCGTCCTTGGACAGACCAACATCGTAGGCCGCTAGAATTTTCTGTTGGGGACCACGTGTTCTTGCGGATCTCACCTACCCGTGGGGTCATTAGATTTGGCATTCGCAGAAAGTTAAGTCCACGATACGTAGGCCCATTTGCTATCCTCGATAGGGTAGGCGATGTTGCTTATCGTTTGTCCCTTCCATCTTCGTTACGAGAGGTGCATGATGTATTTCATGTATCTTAGTTGCTTAGGTATGTATCGGACCCAAGCCATATCCTCGATCATTCTAAGCTGGTTGTTGGTACCAACCTGTATTACGAGGAGAAACCTGTGTCTATTTTGGATCGAAGAGAGAAGATGCTCAAGAACCGAACAATTAGCCTTATCCGTGTTGCTTGGGATCATCACTCCTTAGGAGATTCAACATAGGAACATGAGGATGATGTCCGATCACGGTATCCGCACCTATTTGACTCACAAGGTATATCTTTTTTCTTGTACCTTGATTATCTTAATTCCTCATGTTTATCACCCTATGAATAGAATTGCTTGATGTCGTAGATGGATAAATATAGATATATTACTTGTTATTGATATTGTAAGATGACTGCTTGCTAAAATTACTTGTACTTGGAATTAGTTTAGCTCTGATGTTTTTATCCTGCTTGGATTTGAAATTCCAAGGACAAAATTTTTCTAAGAAGGGTAGAGATGTCACTCCCCGTTCCCAGAATATGTATTTTAATACCTGTACTGCTTGAATGTATTTATTTAATATTTATCATGCATTTGTTCTGTATTTAATTTCTTTAATTTATTCTATAATTTCATGCTAGTTAATTGTCTGTATTTTATTTTCTGTCTTTTCTTAAGCTCTTGGTTTATTTTGCTCATGTTGAACCAACTTGGTTTAGCTGGGTTCATCATGATAAGGGGTGGATGGCCTAGATCTTGTAGGAAGGAATGGGTGGTGGAGATTTTGACTTGGGCTTGATATTTATACCCCTTTACTTTTCTCTCTCTTCATTACTCTCATTTACTTCTTCTTCATCCTCCATTACTCTCCCACCAACCTAGAGAGCTTAGGCAAGTATAACTTGTTTCATGATGGATCTCAAGTATTATTGTTCCATTCTCTTCCTTACTTGATTTTAAGTCTCTTTAGAACTTGGAGTTTTTAGTTTTCATGGGTGTATTTTTGTAGATCTGAGTTTATTTTACTTTCAGTTCTTCTTGGTTTTGACCTATCAAACTTTTTGTTTTTAAAATCTAGTTGTTCTATGTTGTAGAGAATTTCATTCTACCCTATTTTGACCTATGGAAGTCCATATTTGGTCTTGGATAGAAGGTTGGGAAGTCTGGAAACCCCCAACTTCCCAGGTTTTTCTTCTCGAAAAAGTTGGAGAAGAAGAACAGTGCCTCCCACATAGCCTTTTCATACGACAAGATCCCCTGCGGCTCCTCTTTGGCCGCATAGGCACTCTAGTCTTCATGCGGCTCCCTCTTTGCCGTATAGGCCTTGTCGTATGGCCCCTATTTTCTCCTTGCCGCATAAGCCTCATGACTTCCCTTGGACCTCCCCCTTGCCGCATGGCCCCTGTTTCCTCCCTTGCCGTATGGCTCTTGGCAGCCTTGCCGCATGGCCCCTGTTTCCCCCATTACCGTATGGCTCTTGGCAGCCTTGCCGCATGGCCCCTGTTTTTCTCCTTGCCACATGGCCCCTATTTCCTTCCTTGCCGCATGGCTCTTGGCAGCCTTGCCGCATGTCTCCTGTTTTCTTCCTTGCCGCATGGCTCTTGGCAGCCTTGCTGCATGGCCCCTGTTTCCCCTTTGTCGCATGGCTCTTGGCAGCCTTGCCGTATGGCCCCTGTCCCCCCTAGCCGCATGCTGCATGGCCATTTGGCCCTTGCCGCATGGCGATCCTTGGCTGCATAGGCCATGTACCTTGGCTCCTATACCGTATAGGATTCTGATTCGACTCTGGCCGCATAGATGGGTACCCACTTACCCTGCCGTATAGATGGACATCCATCTACTGCCGCTCATAGCATCTTTTTGGCTATTTTTTGTCCTAAGTTGACATTAGTTGCTACCTTAACTAATGATTGATCATGCATTCCTAGTTGGAACTGGAAGACTGGCTAGTCGTCTTATTGAATTGAATGAAACACGTTCATGTATGAACCATGAACCATTGTGATCGACTAGCCGATTCGAACATTGGCATATGAACACATGTTGACTCCTATTTTTCTGTAAAAGCAGCATGTGTACCTTATGGTCAAGGCATGATTATTTCATAGCTAGGCTTGATTGTTGTATTACGCTATGTAAGACCTACGACCTAACCGCACTGGTATCGTTGTAGAGTTATGCATATCATACTTTGTACGGGAGTACTCATTCTGAATGATCATGATCCACGGCATGAGATTTCAATTAACATAGGGTCTACTAAGCAAATAAAAATAACTATTGTATGGAGAGAATGGATTCTCGAGCTCTTACATGGTAGCTATCTCGGGACAATTAGTGCCCCGACATGCCGGCTGGTTCCTACGGATACTGTAAATCTGCCGCACGGGTAGGGAGTGGTATCTGTTTATATTTACTGTATATTGATGACGGGCATCCCGTTGGGACACGTCTAATTCATGATTGGCGTAATTAATTATTAGGTAGACTAGCCTTGCTTGTACATTGTAAGAACTGAGGAATCTCTTATTGTATGTTTCCAAGACAACTTGGAACTCACAGTAGCAAGCCGTAGTAGTTGCATGGCCGTTTAAATTGGTTTGTGTGTGTACTGTGCCTACTCTGTTAACTACTGAGATGAGCAGAACGTCAGGACATGACGGGTCAACTTCTGTCCTTGTTTGGTTGGGAAGTTGGATTGAAGTGTCGTGTTGTTGTACGAACCCCAGTAGCAATCAAAGATCTATTTATCATATTCTTAACTCTTATCACTGGTTCTAATTCCTCATATCGTGCTTTCTTATGGTAGTTGCTATTAGAGGTCTAACCTCTCTGGTTTTGCATGGCCAGATTTAGAGCCAGCTCCCGAGGACTCAGCTTACTTCCACCTCCAAGATGGTCAATACTAGAGGAATGATTGCAGAGGACACGAGTGGGTTCCTTGCTTCCCTTCTCGTTTTACTACTTACTTTACTTATTGCCATTTGGCACCGACATGTTAGTCGGGCTGTCTTGCACTTACCTTTACATAATTGTAACTAAGTCATACTACAGCTGATAACAATTGTGTATACCTTGCTATATCATCTGGCTATGTTTTGTACAGCCAGATCTCAAGAACATTTTGACTAAGCGTTTGGGACGCCTTACTGCTTTATCTTACATGTTCTCTATTATTTTTTCTTGTTTGAATGATTGAGACAATAGATGTTGAGTGACCATAGTGAGACTTTCATGTAGTATGGACCCCCTCGTCGTTAGACAGCATTGATCATATTATACGGTATTCTTCTACCCGTAATACGTAGCTGGCTGAGTCATTTCCCCGTTCCCCGGTATTTCGGTTCTGGGACATGACAAGAGATCACCAGGTCCTCAGGGGACTAGTAAGATACATATAAACATGCCTACTATGACAGTAAATAATATGCAAGAACAAATTAAGAAGCAACTACTAGAACCGTAATGAAGAACACATGGAAGAACTCTATAGATAATGACATTTCATAAAGAAAATAATACTAAGCATGGCTACAAATAAATTGAATGATTGTCCCGCGTGGTGCTCCTGTTCCTATAGCTAGTAGTCCTGGTGGTGCTCCCTAATTATATAGTCTCTATCGTAGCCCTGTGTGGGTTTTCGAGTCAAAAGTGGTCAAGTAGTCAATCCTAGTACTGGCCGATGTCAAGTCAAAGTAACAAGGAACACATGATCAAGTCAAGTCGTAACATTATCGAAATCACATGTGGAAGTATATAACAACTAATGATAAAGAAAAGTGCTAAAAGGTACAAGACATAGAAATAATCATGGCAAGACTACAGGTACATAATATAAAATGAGACATGAAAAAGTAAGAATAATAGAAAACATGCATGTAAATAAACTGTACAAAGTTGGCAAGGTATACTTATCTGTAACCGATGTCTGAGTGTATGCCTGACCAACTCCAATGTCTTTGTTACTGTCACGACCTACACCCTTTTTAGGGGCACGAGCATGTGGGTACGTCCAGCCTATGCCGCAGTATCGGTGGTAGAACGTTGTAAAGGTCATCTAGAATATATAAAATCTAAGACACAAAAATATAACCTGTCATCTCCGTACAGAGGAATAAAATCACCACTCAATCACATAAATCTAAGGAAGAAAAGCACGATGATAAAGATATTGATAAAGATGAAGTAAATAGTCTGAAATAGTGCTGAGCCACAATCACAAGTTCAGAATTTAAAGACATCACAAGATCCCAAATAAATACTACCTCAAAGTGTCAAGCTGGAATATAATTCAGACAAAATCTAGCTAAACTAAGTCACTACAGGCTGTGCATCCTCTACGAGCACCGGGTCCACAGGCTGGTCCTGGTCGTAGGCTCCATCTATGCCAAACCCGTAGTAGGTTGGACAATCTGTATCTAAATCCTCTAAAAAATAACGGAGGTTATCCTGTCAGGATATGAGCAAGTACAAACACCAACAACAGTTCCATGTGAATTGATAAATACTATAAGAGACAATCATAATGAAATAAATGATGAATATCAAAAACTGGAAGTAAAACTGTATAAAAGAACTGAAAGGCATATCATGGGTGAGATGCAAGGTAAAGCTGAAATAAGCAGTAAATGTAATCTGATGTATGATATAAACCTAAAAAGTAAGTACTATGAGATATTAGAGCGTTATGTGATCGGCTCGGGTCAAGATCAGGCTGTTCCATTTGACCGGCTATGCACAGGTAGTATAATAGTGTAAGGATCAGGCCGACCAAAATGGAAAGCTATACACAAGTAGTATAAGGTCAGGCTACATCCTACATGTGGCTGTTTGCCATGAAATGTAAAAGAACAGAACAATTATCGGAGGACTAGACTTTTACATCACAATACAAACTCGCTTGTACAAAGAAAGCCTAGAGACGAAAACCTAGGTACAGCAATCTAAGTACAATTGTTTATTTTAGATTCTGGAGGGTGACGGTAGAGGCTCGGGAAAGCGACGGCAGCTCTGCCTTGCTCCTTGGACGATCGGATGCAGTCTTGGCTCTGTAGAAGAACTGCTGGACGTTGATGAAGAAATGCTCTCTCTTCACGCTCTCTGGCTCTCTGTCTCTCTCTGTATATCTCTCTCTGTCTCTGTGTAGTCTCTATGTTTGTCTGTCTCTCTATATGTCTGCCTCTTCGCAAGGGAATGGCACCCTGCTATTTATAAGAGTGGGGGGCTTCATTAGGGTTTACAATGATTGTCCATTCTTGAAAGTCGGCGACTAAGGATCACTGGATCTGGGCCGTTCATCGAGATTTGAACAATAAATGTGATTGCATCAAATCTTTTATGGGTAATTAATGATGATTGACATAAATCCTCCTGATTTGTCATGCCAACCTCGGATTCCTCGACACGTGTCTTTAAATGGCTTATTTGTAAATGATCTGATTTGATCCTAATATTTTATTGGGATTTTTTGAGGGATTTCGATCAATCTGATGCCACGTGCCCTGCTATCATGCCATGTGTCATAACAGCAGAAATTTAAGCCGCAGGAAAGTTGCTCCTTATTGGGCCACATAAGGCTGGCCATGTGTCAAGGCTGCATGGTAATGATTTGAGCCGCATGAGTGTGGATGACCGCATGAGTGAACCGCATGGAGATAGTCCTCGTGAGCCGCATGGGGATGGTCTTCGTGAGCCGCATGGAGCTAGTCTTCATGAGCCGCATGGGGCTAGTCTTCGTGAGCCGTATGGAGCTAGTCTTCGTGAGCCGCATGGAGCTAGTCTTCGTGAGCCGCATGGGGCTGGTCTTCGTGAGCCGCATGGAGCTAGTCTTTGTGAGCCGCATGGGGATGGTCTTCGTAAGCCGCATGGAGCTAGTATTCGTGAGCCGTATGGGGCTAGTCTTCGTGAGCCGAATGGGGAAGCCTCCGCTTAGGCCGCATACGACTGACCACGTGTCAAGGCCGCATGACAGTTTCTGACTCTCGGAGGTTCGTGTCAGAGATTTTCTTCGCTTCCTAAGGAGTCCGTCATTATGACGGAGTCATAATGATATCTTCGTGTCAGAACTGTCACCTTGTCAAAGCTGTCAGCCGTCAATGTTTTCCATAAAGAAATTCTCTTTATTTGTTGTGTTTTTGGGAAAATTACAACTATAGGAATCCAATCTAGAAGACGATCGCTTTATCCCTTGGACTATGCGAAGAAGAAAAGCTCTCAAAATTTTGACAGTAGATATCAATGTATCTGTACAATGAATAAGAAAAAGAACTCTATTTATACAGTCAAAACAGTAACTGAAAAGATAACTACCTCACCACTGGTGCACTTGAAAAGTCACGCAGACTCTAAATACACGCAGGGTTAATGAGTAGTTACTGGACGTGGCCGTAACTGTTGGACACATGGCATCAGTGCATGGGTCGTGTGCAAGTTACTGGGCACGCGAGAGAGAGATCGGTGGCATGGCTGCCACGTACTCCAGTTGAATTAAAATCCACGCTGACTTGCTGAAGGCAAAAATCCACGCAGATTCGTTGACGCAGACTCGTTGAAGGCAAAATCCATGCAAGCTTTGAAGAAGAATACTTCAGAATTCACGCAGGCTTTGAGAAGAATAACTCAAAAGTCACGCAATATTTTGAGGAAGGAGAAGGTTCAGAATCCACGCAAACCGCCAGCTGTCTTGATTTGGCACGCTTCATCTGACACAAAATCTCTGACATTAATTATATTGTCAGCCGCATTAAATGAAGATAAGACCCAAAGTCACGCCAACTTGGTGAAGAGTGAGTCTTGCTAAGGAAGATTTCGAAAATCACGCAAAAGACGGCTGTGATCTATCGAGTTCTGTGCATACGTGGCATATGAGGAGACGTTTCTCGACTGTTGTGTTGTCAGTCATTATGATTCTGACGTATGGCTGAGCTGTCTCTGCATGACTTCTAAAGGAGATGGCCAGGCAGAACTTAGCGTATCTTTTGTGCTGCTTCTCGGATTACTCTGCGTGACTTGTTCTGATCAACTCAGCGTGACTTCATTTTTGAGGCCTACAAAACCCCCTTCAAAGTTTTTGAAAAATGATAAAATATTTTCGAAATACTTTGAAATAGAGATAATGAAATGAAATCAGTCACGCTGAGATGACTCCAAAATTTTTCGGAAGTCGAAAAGACTTCGAAGTTCTTTGAAAACATCCAAATGAACTTATTAAATGTCATAATGACTCTTTGTTCTCTGAGACTGATTGCGTCCAATTTATGGTGGAATATGAACTGTCGACGAGATCTGTTATATAAACAGGAAGAGATTCTCAGTTTTGACATTCATCTCTCGAAAATATGACCCCAAATGAAGCAGTCGAAGAGGAAGCACGCAAGTTGGGCTTTTGTTCCCATGGTGACCCCACTTTTGGGGGCAAAGAACCTGAACCTGTCGTCATCGAGCTCAAGGACGACTCCATGCAGTTAGCCAAGAATCTCTTGAGCTACTTTGGATTGGATGGCTCGTCTTCTTCTGATGGGCGGAGCTTTATGGAGAAGCGTGAAATGCTCGAGACTCTGTTGCATCGCCTGGGAGTTAAGAGCGTAGAGGAGTTAGGCATCAAACTTAGCCGCTCTGGAAAATAGAGCGTAACTTTCTACGCTTTTGTTGCACTTTTCTGTTTTGCCTTTTTGTAAGGCCATCAGTGCCTGTTTAAAGAATGAAGTACAACTTTTGTGTTTGATCTGCGTGCCTTTTAATGAAGAATATTAATTAGCACACTTTGACTGTTTCCAATGTTGCACTGTCTCCCGAAGTATACGTGACACTCATTCCACAATTTACGAGCGCTATTTATGCGGATCTTTTCCAAGAATAGACCTGCACTTGACCCTTTAAATAGATGGATGAACTCCACACAAACTCATCTTTCCATTCTTTTTCCTCTCTTCTGAGAATGAACTTTCTGTGAGAAGAAAATAGGAAAGCCATGTTGTCTGATGTTCGACTTCTGTGCACTGTATCAAACATGAATCTGTCAATCCTTAGCAGCAAATTTGAAGGTAAGTCAGAGTAATACGTGTACTTATTTTTGCTGTTGAAGATAGGCTTTCTGTTTCTTGTTTCTGATTTGAACAATACACGCCTGTTTCTGTTTGATAAATGCATACTGAATGATTTCTGTTGATCTTTCTGCAGAAACTTGGCTGAAAATTTTCTTCAGAACTGGCATTGGGGATGTGGATGCTGTGGAGAATATCCTGCTGACATCTACATCAGAGAGCTCATACGCTTTTGACGCGTAAATCAGACGACTCAGAACTCTTCGTGAGATAGAAGGGTCTTCCTTAGATGGTAGGAAGAGCCTTTATACACGAGAGTTGGATGGTGGAGTTAACTCTACTACCGAGAAATCGGTTAGTAGAGTTCCTTTTATAGGAGAACTAGGAATTGTATCGCAAGGTTGGATACATTCCTGTTTCCTCTGAAAGGTCGCTCCTAATCCACTAGTTGTATTGGCAGCAACACATTTTTGTGTTGCCCTACTCTGTGGTTCTCCTCTCGTCTGAGAGATAAGACCAGAGTTTGATTCCTGCTGGACACCCAGGAATTGCCACAAACAACGAGATTGCCAGAGAAGATCCAAGAAGAAATAGATCTCAGTTGTACATAGAATGAAAATCCAAGATTTGTAATAGATTTCCATTATGATTTGTAAGAAAGTCTAAGAAAATGTAATAGACTTTTTGTGGTGAAATGGGAATGAAAATAACAATTCTTCTATGCTCAATGATTCGTATTTGTGGATGAATTGTGGACATGATAGATAATAAAATCATCTTTTCTGTTTTAGAGTATATGATATTATTAGAGGTATTATGGACGTGATAATATATAGGAACTCGAAAGAAAATAGATTGATTTCTATGCAGAGGTCAAAACATGACAAATGAGTAAGTAGATTCGGAATTGATTCAGAGGTTATGAAAACGTGATCAATAACGAATCCCCACTTAATGAACTGATAGAAGATTATGAACGGACGAACCATTAGGAAATGATGAACAGATGAACTGTCGAGTGAATGTAATAAATGAACGGACGAACCGTCAAGTATTAATGAACATGTGAAACGTCGGATGAATGTGAGAAATGAATGGATGAACTGAATATCGGGAAAGAATACGTCCCTTCGATCCTTGTAACCATATGCCTATAAATAGAGCATATATTTGAATAGAAGGATCGCATTTTATCCATAATGTCTTCTGAAGAGAATATAAAGAAGGCTGAAGTCGTCCCCGAAGCTACTGAAGGTGTTAAAGAACATCCACCTCCGCAGAAGAAGGAAATGGGCGAAAGCTCGTCTACTCCCAAGCCGCCGAAAGATATCCTGGACTTCCTGGTCGAACCAGGAGAAACCAAAGAAGAAGAAGCAATGAGGCTGGCTGCCTGTCAATTCTTGGTGCGGTCAGGAAAAGATGTACTCAATTCTTTTGCTGATTATGTATGTGGTCCTCGTCCCAAATATGAAAGGGATTACAGTGATCTTCCATGATGATGTACTCTTTTTCTTGAAGAATTTGTCTCAAATAAACTCCGTTTAAGGAAACTTTGTTTACGATATATCCTTCCCACTTTATATTTTTTTTATTCATTGATCTTTTGACTCAGAAATCAGAAAGACTAAATATCATTTTCATAAATATGATATTGAGATAGAAAATTCAGAGGTAATATGGACATGATTTTCTGGATATCAAATTTGTTGAGAAAACGATACAAAGTAGAATACCTATCTCCACTGGGGATAATAGATATCAGAATGATTCTTCGGAAAGAACAATAAAACAGCTGGAGAATGATGGGAGGACAATCTTGATAGAAATATTAAACGTAGTACTTCTTCAAGAATTTGCCGTTGATGGGCATCATAGTGGCTTTACCATCTAGAGTAGTGAGTTGATAAGCCCCATTAGAAAAGATCTTATTGACAATGAATGGACCTTCCCATTTTGCATCAAACTTACCCTTACTCATGTGTGTCATAGTCATCGGGCGTCTGACAGTAAGCACAAGTTCTCCTTTCTGACATATTCGAATTCTGACTTTCTTGTTAAAAGCCCTTGAAATTCTAGCTTGATAGAATTCAATATTCTGTTGAGCAGATAACCGCTTTTCATCCAGAGCCTCCAATTCTTGAAGTCGAAGACGATCATTATTTTCAGCAGTAAGTTCATTAGCGATTGCTATCCTTAAAGAAGGAATTTGAATCTCTAATGGGAGAACAGCCTCAGATCCGTACACGAGAGAGAAAGGTGTACACTTAGTAGCATTACGGACTGTAGTGCGATAAGCCCACAAGCATTCCCCGAGCTTGTCACTCCAATTACGTTTGTTAGTGGAGACAAACTTCTTTAGGAGTTTGATGATAGTCTTGTTGAAAGCTTCTGCTAATCCGTTAGCTGCTGGATTATATGCGGTAGAAGCAACATTATTGATCCGGTGATCGTCACAGAATCGAGTAAATTTCTGGCTGACGAACTGTGGTCCGTTATCATGAACAATGCGTCGAGGAACACCAAATCTGTAGATGACGTGGTGCTTAATAAAGCTGATGACATTAGACGTCTTAACTTCAGATAAAGGAATGGCTTCGGCCCATTTGGAGAAGTAATCAGTTATTGCGAGAATGAACCGATGACCTTTAGATGACGGTGGATTGATCGGGCCGACAATGTCCATGCCCCAAGCTTCGAAGGGCCATGATGCTGCCGTCGGATGTAGAAATTCTGAGGGTTGATGTATAAAATCCGCATGGATTTGGCAAGCTTTGCATTTCCTTGCATATTCAATGGCATCTGATACCATAGTTGGCCAATAATAACCCATCCGTCGAATACGGTCTTGAAGTTCTGGCCCAGGTTGATGCGCTCCACAAATTCTATCATGTGCTTCACGAATAACTTGTTGGGCTTCATCACCGGCAATGCACCGAAGGAGTAAACCATCATAAGCTCGACGATATAAGGTCTTTGCTGTATGATTGTAATAGAATCTGAGTGATCGTCGTCTGATAGATGCTGCCTCACTCGGATCATCCGGAAGAATATCATATAATACGAGATCTAAGAAAGGAAGTCTCTAATCTTTATCCGTATTCTGATTCTCAGTCGAGTTACTGAAGATGAATTCCATGCTGGAATCGGATGAAGATGACATCGATTTACGACTGAATCCAAATCCTCTTGTTGTGTTGACGTCATGAGATGTTGATTCTTCAATGTCAACTGGAAGTCCTAGAGTCAGGTTATTTTCAATATGAAATAATTCTCGATTACGAACAACAATCATTTGTTGCCGTCTGATTGGGATAGCCAGCACCGCTGCAAGATTAGCAAGGGCATCAGCTTCTGTGTTACATGTTCACCTAACATGTTCAATGAAGAATTCCTTAAATAATGAGGCCATAGATATGGCTGCTCTATGATAAGGAACCAGATCTTGATGGCAAACTTCATAAGTACCCCTGATCTGATTGACAATAAGTTTAGAGTCTCCATACACCTCCAAATGTTGAATATTCAAATGTTTAGCGAGTTGAAGACCAATAAGTAATGCGTTGTACTCAGCTACATTGTTTGAACACGGCTGATCGAGAGAATAAGCTCTTTGGATGGCAAGACCTTCTGGCGATACAAGAACAATTCCAACTCCAGCGACAATATCGCCATTAGGACCAATTCTTGATGCTCCATCAAAGAATAGACGCCAAGTAGGATCTTCTTCAGCAATTTGATTTGAATCTAGGACTTCATCTGGGATTTCATCATAGAGTTTTGAATTTTCTGGAATTGAGTGAGCAGCCAGAAAATCAGCTAAAGCTTGTCCTTTGATTGATTTCTGAGGAATATAGTGCATGTCATACTGAGCAAGTAGGATTCCCCAGTTAGCCAATCGAGAATTCAAAACACTGGGTTTCTTCATCATGACCCGTATAGGATTGATCTTGAGATGACATGAATAGTCTGGCCAATGATATAATGACGTATCTTTTGGACAGCAAACATCAAGGTTAGACATTCTTTTTCAACCGGTGAATATCGAGGTTCAGCTCCAGTCATAGTGCGGCTGAGATAATAAATGGCTTGTTCATGGCCATTTTGATTCTTTTGAGCGAGTAATGCACCCAATGAATGACTCATTGCTCGAGTATAGAGGAGGAACGGTATTCCTGAGACGGGAGGTACCAATACTGGAGGGCTCATCAGATATTATTTTATATCATCGAATGCTTTCTGACATTCATCATTTCAGACAAAAGAGACACCTTTCTTCATAAGTTTGTTGAATGGTCTGCAGCGTCCTGATAAATTAGAAATAAATCTCCTGATATAAGCGATTCTTCCTTGAAATCCTCGTAGCTCTTTTAAGGTGCGTGGAGGACGCATCTCTTGGATGGCTTTGATCTTCTCGGGATCCACGTGTATACCATTAGAGGTAATGACGAAGCCGAGAAATTTACCACTAGAGACGCCTAAGAAGGACTTAGTAGGGTTCATCTTTAATTGATGCTTACGCATTAGATCAAATATAGTCTTCAAATCTTGGATATGATCCTCCTTTTGTCGACTTTTGACTGCAATATCGTCAACATAGCATTCGACTGTTTTCCCTAAATGTTCACGGAATATCGTGCTCATAGCTCGTTGATAAGTTGCTCCTGCATTCTTGAGACCGAATGGCATAATTGTATAACAGTATGTACCAATCGGCGTTCTGAAAGAAGTGTGCTTCTCGTCCTCTGGGGACATTTTGATCTGATTGTACCCAGAATACCCGTCTATGAATGACATTCGTTCAAATCCAGAGGTATTATCAACCATGACATCAGTGATTGGTAGAGGAAATTCGTCTTTAGGACATGCCGCATTGAGATCGCGGAAGTCTATGCATATTCTGATCTTGCCAGTCTTCTTAAGAACAGGAACAATATTAGCCACCCAATCGGGATGTTGTTCCTCTCTAATAAACCCAGAGGTAATGAGTTTATTGACTTCAGCTTCAATTGCATCCATGATGTCTGGACGAAATCGTCGCTGTTGTTGTTTGACCGGTTTAGCATTCGGCAAGATATTGAGTTTATGAGTTGCAATCTGTGGAACAAGACCTGGCATATCTTCATAACTCCAAGCAAAGACATCATTGTATTCATGAATGAGTTTGATCATGTTTTTCTTATCAGTTTCTGAAAGACTTTCACTGATGAATATTGGTTTGGGAGATCCCTCTTCACCAACATCTATTTGAACAAGTTTATCTTCAGTCGGAGGTTCTTTTTGCTCGAAGCGAAACTCCCATTGATTATCTAATCTTTGGGCCCACTGTTCTGATTCAGGTGAGATTTCAAACTCTTCTTCGTCTTCATCACTTTCTTCAGAATGGTCAATGGAAACCATATTGGAAGACAGAAGGTTGCAATAGAAGTCACCGATACTCGTATCGGAATCCCAAGAAGTAGTACTAGAAGAATCAGATCTCTTATCTTCGTCAGACTCAGGATCCTCATGGATAATATTGATGAAAGGAGTAGGAGCAGTATAACCCAATCCGCATTTCGTCCTTCCATATTTCAAAGGAGGAATCCGGACAGGTATTTTTCTTCCTTTTCCATTATTGAGGCCAGTCCTGAAGTCATAGCCCATATTTTTAATGATGTCTCTAGATTGCTGACTATAACGACGTAGTTGTAATCTTCCAGTATTATCATTTTTGTCATCATCTTCAAGATCAGAAGGATTTTGAGGCCCTTTGTAGAAGAATATTGGAATGTCTCCTGGCTTTCTGCTGGGAACTAGAAAGTATGAAGATTGTACAGGTTCTAGAGATACATCTGTATGAACAGTCTGTACAACTCCTATGGTTATTGTGTTCAAGTCATCTAACAGATGTAAATAACTATGAACATAATTACACACATCAACGTACTGCAAAGGTGGAGACTTTTCATTAAATGTAAAAGTAGCAATATTTACATTGGGAGAAGGCTGAGCCTTAGAGATTTTAGCCAAGTCAATGACTAAAGGGGAAGAAGAAGAAGAAGCTTTGTTTCGATTAAGATCGATAACAAATGGCTCAGAAGAGGTGAGCTCCCTTGAAGTTTGAGTAGGAAGAGTAGTCCGCCCTCCAACTGGAATTAGCAGAGTATCTTGTGAAGGTACAGGAACTGTAGTACGCCCACTGACAGGAATGATCAGTGTATTTTGAGTAGATGACTGAGGTAACGGAGAGATCCGTCCACTCACTGGAATGATGAAAGAATCTTCTCCAGAGGGTTTAGAAGATTGTTGCTGAGTAGTTCGACTTTTAACAGGGATTATTAAAGTCTCACTTTGTGCATCTTCTTGCTCTATAGCTTGTATGATCCTTGTATACTCTTCTTTGTACATTCGGGAATCGTTGAAATAAGCTTCAACCCCATGGAAGGGATTTATATCAGCAACTTCTTTTTGTACTCTTCCATTGCTATCAATGTATTTAAAACATTGATGAAGAGTAGAGGGCACCACATTATTTTCATGAAGAAAGGGCCTCCCCAGAAGAAGATTATAGGATCCCGTGATCTCGATCACATAGAAAGTGACTTTAGATCTGAAATCGCCTATCTGAAGCTTCAGATGAATCTTTCCCAAAGGCTCACTTCGGCTTTGATTGAATCCCAAGATAGTAGTAACCGTCTTGGAGAGCTTGTGAAGAGGGATTTTTAGTTCATCCAACAAACTCTTTGGCATTATGCTTATAGCAGACCCTGGGTCAATGAGGATACGATCTATTTTCATCGTATCAATATAACCAGTGTAGTAGAGAGGTCGGTCATGTCGATTATCCTCCAGTAACATGTCGTCTTGTGTAAAGGTGATATTTGGGATAATCTTCAGTACACTGTTGCAATGTAAGCAAGTGGCAGGTTCCGCATCTGGCTTCTTCAATTGTGCAAGACAAGAGTCAGCTTGTAGAAGTGCTTCACTTAACGTCTCCCGAGTTTCTTTAGAAAGACGTAGAAGTTAAAAGAGGGACATTCTAGCTGGAGTATTAGCAAGTTGAGCCAAAATGTCGAAGTTGTAAGGCTTTTGAAGTCCAAGAGGAGAAGACTTCTTGATTGGCTTATCAAACCGAGCCTGTTGTTTGCCTTTCTCCAGAACCGTAGGCTTGGGAGGAACAGGTTCAGTGGATGATTCTTCTTCAGGAGGAACGTTAGGAACATCTTTAGCATCTGAAGGGATATCAGTAGGATCTTCAGGATTTTTAGAATAATCCTTTAGGTAAGGTTTCCCCGTTCGAGTAGCACTAACAAGTGCTTCTTCTTTGTCTTTTGGCTTTGTGTCAGAGGTAGACCCAAGAGAAGTCATATGACATGACTTGATCTTTCCAGCCTTCTTAGATTTTTGAGAAAAAATCTTTTGAGGAGAAGGCGATTCAAAATCTGCCACTAGATCAGGATGGATCCACATGATTTCCCCTGTTTCCAAAGTGATTGGCACTAATCCTTCAGACTGTGGAGGAGAAAGATTCACTATGTCAAGAGTTGCCTTGGGAATAGGAACAATCCCACTTTCAAGGAGTTGAGGAGGGAAATCTCCAAATTGCATAAAGACGACGTTGGAGGTGACGGTCTTCTCTTTTGGAGTAAGAGAGATAGCTCCAGATTTAATCATTTCTTGGATCTTTCCTTTCAATACATAACATGTACGAATTGTATGACCCAGCATTCTGTGATAAGGGCAGTATTTGGGATGATCTGTCTTACCAGCTTCATCAGGTTTCTTGATCTCTGGTAATTGTATTTTATTACCTTTCAGCAGACATTCAAAGATACCAAGGACATCGTCGTCATCAAAAGAATATTCTTCTCTAGGGCCAGGTGTTCTTGATTGTTGATTTGTAGAGGCAGGAGTTTGAACATTTGATGCATCTTTGCTCTGTAGATTAACTTCAAGAGTTTCTTTTCCTTTGCGAGAATTATTTTTATTGTTAGCACCTTGTCCTATTTTTTTAGGAGTTATCTGCACTCCTAAACCTTTGAAAGTTTCAGCGCTGATTTCTGCAGCTTTGGCACTGACTATGAAGGAAGGCCAATCTTGAAATTGAGTGGACCCTGTCCACATACTGATGATTGGCAACAAGTTTGATTTGCATGTGTCAATGGTGACAGCATCAGGAGTTCCAAGAGGCATCTTCAGAGCTTCTCTTCGAAACCGTTCAATGTATTCCTCTGTAGATTCATTATTTTTCTGCTTGATTCTAATAAGAGCAGACATAGTCATGTCATTAAGCCCTTCATAGAACCTTTCAAGAAACATCTGTTTGAAACCAGCAAATGAAGTAATACTCCCATCTGGGAGACTTCTATACCATTCATAAGCCGTTCCCTTGAGACATCCAATAAATACCCGAGTAAGGAGGGCATCACTTGGTTGCAGTTGATCAGTCATCACTTCAAAGTGATTAATAAACTGACTTGGAGAAGTGGTTCCATCATAGAATGAGATAGTAGGAGGCTTGTATTTAGGAAGATATGATACTTTCTTCCATTCTATCGGATAAGGCTGCTTGATGCCTAACCTTTGTAAACCATCCTTCTGTTTGAATGCCTCGAATTGAGTTTTGAGATTCTTCAATTCTTCAGAGACAACTCCCGAAGATTGTGGAGTTGTGGCTTGTAGAGAATAGTTGGGAGGAGGAACAGCATTGTAAGCACCACCCCCAGCTCCAGAGAGACTAGGATTTGGTTGAGCTAGTCCAGGAGTATTGGATTGTACTGCTGGAGGAACTTATACTGGACTTATATCAGTATCAACTGGTATAGCATCTGATACAGTCTGTCGATTTTGCAACTGAAATGTCATGAGTTCATACATCGACTTCATTGTGTCAGTCATAGACTTCATTTGCTGTTCCAAAGAAGCAATTCTTTGATCTTGAGGAGTCAAGGAAGAAGAAGGTTCATCAGTATTCCCATCAACCATGTAAGTCGTGACTGTATGAGGGATCATTGATGAACTAGTAGATGTTGTATGCTCTGAATCATTGCTTCGTGTATCAAAGTCAACTACAGGAGAATTACCCCCAGTAGGAAGAGGTGGGAAGTTAGATTCTCCAAGAAATTCAGAATCAATTTTAGGGATCAAATTTCTTTGACTAGAAGCCAGGACTCTTGCTCTGGTGTTTCTATATACTCCATCTGGACTATCAACTCTACCCCCGGTGTCCCGAGAAGTCATAATGACAGAGGCAAACAAAGGCTCATCTTCATCAGGCATAGGTTCATACTGAATCCTATTGAAGACAGACTGTCGTTTATTTTGACATCTGCATTGCATTGTGACTCTTGGCTGGAAGTCACATTCATGGTCACCATGGTCTTGAACTGTTGATTCACATCTGCACTGAATGATGACTCTTGGATAAAAATCACATTCAGCATGTTCCTTTGATATAGAATTACTCATTCTCTTCTGTTGAAGATATTCCCGTAAATCTGTTTGTGAAGATTGAGGAGTATACTTCCTGTTCTTGGGTCTTGATGGCTCTTGATTATACAAAGAGTGATTAATGTGAGCCACATAATTTCTCGCATACTCTGCATCTGGATCTTTTATTTTCATATCCAATTGGTATGGTTTCTTAACACCAGAAGTGCTGAGTTTTGTTCTTAAATCAGTAGAAGGTAACACATTAATTTCGGAAACATGGAGTTTTCCTTCCATTGATCTGGATATTATTAGGAGTTGGTAACAGACCCTTTTTAATGGACAGATTCTGTGCCCAATTTGAAGAAATCAAAGAAGAAGACATTAAGGAATGTTTCTTCTTAGACTCATTCAGATTTTGAGACATAGAATGTCCAGAAGGAAGAGTAGTCAAAAGACCATCTCCTTTCCTTTGACTAACAAAAGTATCAGTCAAAGCTGTTCCCGAAGTAAAAACTACAGGAGCAGAAGAAACAACTAAAGAGTTATTCCTTTTCGAAGGGACTTTGTGTGGAAGACCACCCCCAGTTCTAGTAGAACTCGGTGAAGAAGAAGAGATAACTAAGGAGCTATTCTTCCCTGATGAAATACACACTAAAACAGACTTGGTTAAAGAACCAGAGCTGTTAGCATGATTTTTGATTTTAGAATTACACGCTGGAACAGATTTGGCTAAGGAGCCAGTACTGTCAGCGTGACTTTTGAATGTGGGATTGCACACTGGAATAGATTTGGCTAAGGAGCCAGTACTATCAGCGTGACTTTTAGAGTTGAATTTGCACACTGGAACAGATTCGGCTAAGGAGCCAGTACTGTCAGCGTGACTTTTAGAGTTGAATTTACACGATGGAACAGATTCGGCTAAGGAGCCAGTACTGTCAGCGTGACTTTTAGAGTTGAATTTGCACGATGGAACAGATTCGGCTAAGGAGCCAGTACTGTCAGCGTGACTTTTAGTTACTGTCATCTTCGAGCGCACAAGAGTGTGCGTGCTTGCAGTGGAGTTCTTGCCAGTGTTAGGAGTAGACACTGTGGCAGAGACTTCACCATTGACTGCCAACTGATTCTTAGGGACATAGACAGAGTATCCCTTCGACTTGGCAGTGATGATGGAGGCTGGAGTGGGCTTGCCACCCTTAGCCCGCTGCATTTCTTCATAGGCGAGTTGATCGAATTTGATCGTCATCACCTTCTTCGTCGAGCCGATTGACGAAGTGTCGCATTAAGTTGTTACCATCTCAGAAGAGGAGATAGATTTCTCCAGCAGAGTCGCCAATTTGTTTTCCATAAAGAAATTCTCTTTATTTGTTGTATTTCTGGGAAAATTACAACTGTAGGAATCCGATCTAGAAGACGATCGCTTTATCCCTTGGACTATGCGAAGAAGAAAAGCTCTCAAAATTTTGACAGTAGATATCAATGTATCTGTACAATGAATGAGAAAAAGAACTCTATTTATAGAGTCAAAATAGTAACTGAAAAGATAACTACCTCACCACTGGTGCACTTGAAAAGTCACGCAGACTCTAAATACACGCAGGGTTAATGAGTAGTTACTGGACGTGGCCCGTAACTGTTGGACACATGGCATCAGTACATGGGTCGTGTGCAAGTTACTGGGCACGCGAGAGAGAGATCGGTGGCATGGCTACCACGTACTCCAGTTGAAATAAAATCCACGCTGACTTGCTGAAGGCAAAAATCCACGCAGATTCGTTGACGCAGACTCGTTGAAGGCGAAATCTACGCAAGCTTTGAAGAAGAATACTTCAGAATTCACGCAGGCTTTGAGAAGAATAACTCAAAAGTCACGCAATGTTTTGAGGAAGGAGAAGGTTCAGAATCCACGCAAACCGCCAGCTGTCTTGATTTGGCACGTTTCGTCTGACACAAAATCTCTGACATTGATTATATTGTCAGCCGCATTAAATGAAGATAAGACCCAAAGTCACGCCAACTTGGTGAAGAGTGAGTCTTGCTAAGGAAGATTTCGAAAATCACGCAAAAGACGGCTGTGATCTCTCGAGTTCTGTGCATACGTGGCATATGAGGAGACGTTTCTCGACTGTTGTGTTGTCAGTCATTATGATTTTGACGTATGGCTGAGCTGTCTCTGCATGACTTCTAAAGGAGATGGCCAGGCAGAACTTAGCGTATCTTTTGTGCTGCTTCTCGGATCACTCTGCGTGACTTGTTCTGATCAACTCAGCGTGACTTCATTTTTGAGGCCTACAGTCAAGGCATTTAATGCAGTAAAGGACAAACGAGAGAGCTGTTTATAGGCCACGTGGCTCCTCTTTGAGCCGCATAAGACTTGTTTGAGCCGCATAGACTCTCAGAGCCGCATGGGGCTCTCTGGCCGCATGAATCTTTCTTTATTCTTTTCCATGCTTCTACAAGACCCCCTTCAAAGTTTTTAATTTGCAAAATTGAAATACTTTGAATAAGAAGCATGGTCATGTATTCTTCTGGCCGTATATGATGTCCTGGCCGCATGGATGTCTCGGCCGCATAGATATCTCGACCGCATGGATATCTCAGCCGTATTGAGTCAATCAACCGCAGGGACTTTTGGGCCGCATAGCTCCTTGTCACGTGTGCGCATTATTAATTGCCTTAAATTTGTTTTAGTGCCGCCTTTAGGGGAGATCCCAAGGGCCGGCTCATTAAATCTTTGGATTTTATGTCCTGGGTGAATCTTCTATATGAGAGAGGGGACGAAATTCGAGGAGTCGGTTTCGTCTTTTCCGAGGCGGTTATCAATCTACGTGTTCTTCCTCTCTTGTCCTCCTATAAATAAGAGGGTTTTGAGAGAGAAAACTTCTTTACATTCTCCTTCACTTCAAATTTTCTCTACTCCATTGTCATCTTCTTCTTTAATTGCCAATGGCTCCCAAGAAGACCGTTGCGGCGAAGGACAAGAAGGCGGCATCTTCGTTGAAGAACACTGCCTCTACTTTAACCGCGGCCGTTCCTCCGCCGGCCGTCGTGCCCGCAGCTCACCCTGACGTCCATCCTCCTATTGCTGGTAAGGACTTTATGTGGTTTTAAAGAACCCTAACTGCTATGGCTACGTTGCATGCTTTATGCACGAGCCCTTATCTTCATGTGAGTCGCATGTTCGTCCTACGGTCGAGCCGCGAGCCATATAAGAATAGCCACTGTGACCGCATACGCGCTTCGCCAACGAAGCCGCAGAAGCTACACTGAGCCGCATAAATTTTTTACACATTTGTCTGTCACGTGGCCCGCACGAACTTATCCGATCCCTGCGGGCCCTATGAAAGCACTGCCGCATGACCCTTCACTAAGTGGAGCTGCATGAATATTCTTCTGAGCTTGAGCCGCATGAGGCTTCCGTAAGTTGGAGCCGCATAAGTGTTCTCCTGAGCCGCATGAGGCTTCAATAAGTTGGAGCCGCATAAGTGTTCTCCTGAGCCGTATGAGGCTTTGTTAAGTTGGAGCCGTATGAGGCTTTGTTAAGTTGGAGCCGCATAAGCTCGAAAGCACCCATTAGTTCCTTTTTGTCCATCTTTTTAACTTATCTTTTTCTGTCTTCTTCTCAGTGAATTTGCCGGTTAATGCTGTTGGAGAGCTCCTGGTAGGCAGCGCCCAAGCTGCTCTGGGCTATAGGTATGACCATATAGTCCAGCATATGGCAGACCAGTTTCCGAGTGACGAGCCTCCGGCGAGATCGAATGCCCTCAAGAATCAGCCTTTCTATTTTCTTAATACTATGATAAACTCGGGGAAATTAGAAGGGGAATACTTGAAGCCCGCATTCTTCTTTGGAGACGCCTTGACAGTGAAGAACAGTCAGATTCTGGAGGTGTCAGAGAACTGGAGTTTTGTTTCTAACGGGATGGCGATCCGCATCCCCCAGATGGAGCGTCACTTCCCTTTATCTTGGTTCAATATGCTCCCACTGGACCGGAAGATGGAAGATTCTTTAACTCCTACCCGAAGTGGGATGTTTGTGGGAGACATCCATTATAACAACAGCCTGAAGTCGGTGTGTGCGGGCAAGGTGCACACCAGCCGTTCTATAATGGGATTAGCCCCGGGTACGTTCTTGAATGTGCCGGGTCCCAATTTTATATTTTCTACAGCCGACACTTTTATGAAGCAACTTGCTCGAAAGGGCTCCTATCCCATCGGTCGGTTGATGCTCCCTAGCTGGATACATCCCATTCCCTCGTGGACCAACCTGTCTATGTAGATTTTGTAAAAGTATGAGGCCCTTCTGTGTGAGATTGGTCTTTACCATGCTATTCGGGGCACCAGTCATGGCTTGCCTATAAACAAGAGATTGTTTATATCTCTGCTGGAGATGTATAATCGCCGTACGGGGACCTTCTATACGCCCGTAGGGGAAATGGGGCTTGCGCTCCACGAAATGCATGCGATCTCCAAGCTTTCTTGGGGGGACGAAGCTTTTGAGGCGTATACTCCCACGAACGAGGAGTTCGAAGAGTTGGAAAGGCAGTATCCAGGCTTCGTAGCTCTTTATCAAGAGATATTGTGCCATTATAGCACATGTCATCAAATAGCCAAAAAGGAGAACAGCTCGGAAGGGAATGCCCCTCATACCAAGGACTGGGTGCGCTATCTCTTTACGACAGATGCCTTAGGTCAAGTTACTCCCCGCCGTCCTCAAACTCGGGAGGCGGTGAAAGCCTTAGTGTCGTCAGCTAAGAGGGTGGCCATCTCTAGTGACAGATTCGGGAGTCAGACCGACTCTTTCGGTTATTTTTATCAGGACACCCAAGAGTTGTCGGAGAAGGTGCTCCTGGCGGGATTCATAATGATATGGCTGCGAAACTGTGTAGTCTCGGACGGAGCAGTTTCTATCGAGAGGATCAGTCGTAATTTCATCTTTCCAGCTGTGAAGTTAGTTTTGCGAGTCCGGCTAGCTCTCCTCCCGGCCATGGTGTACAGCATACACCGTGGCCTTCGTACCTTAACATCCAAGGTTATTGCTCGCGATGTGACAAAAGATTTTGAACGGACCATGCTGCCCTATCATTATTTGATTGGGTGGCTGTTGATGCATTATCCGTCTTTGATGAGACCGGGCTCTGAAGACGGCGTAACTAATGACGACGCTTTTATCTTCCGCTATCGTAACGAGTCTTGGGAATTTGAGACCATGCGTGCTTGCCGGATGGCACTGGCGAGGGCAGACATGTACAACATTTTCGTATATGTCCCTCGTTTTACTGGTAAGGAAATAGTGGCTGTCCATCTTGACGATTTTGGGCCCCCTCAACTTCTGGACGGCCAGATTCTTCTGTGGCTGTGGAATATCCGTCCCGCTCATCTGGTGTATCACAACCGTAAGACTGTCTTTCTGGAGCCCTATCTGCCTAGTAGGTTCGCCCGACAATTTAGATATAGTCAGCTTTTTCTAGACAGCCCCAGCTCTTGTCTGGGATTTGAAGGTAGCCTTCTAGACGGCATCCGGGCCTGGCATTACAATGACACATTCCATACCCGTACCGTTTTCTCAGTTCCCGCTATCAAGGCGTCAGTAGATATCTTGTATATGGCGGCTCTGTACCACGTCATGGCGAACAAGCCCCCTGTCGGTTTTAACCCAGGTACCAGTTTCATCGTTGGTACCGGCCTGGATGAGGGTTCCCAGGGGGCCAAGACAAGGAAGAGGAAGAACAGAGTCGAGGTGCCGGATTCGGACTCCGATGCTGCAGATAACGAAGGTGACGAGCCTGATGGAGATGACTCTTCCTTTCTGGTGGCAGATACAGGGGTGGATCAGCCGCCTGTTTTGCCAGATGAGATGGTGGTAGATCAGCCATCCGTTGCACCCGGCCCTGCACGGAAGCATAGCAGGCAACTTTCTCCTGTCGGCGGCATCCCTTGCTCTCGAAAACTGGCTACGACCAGACACCGCGGGCTAACTATAAAGAAAAGAGGCGAAGAAATTGACCCCGCATCAGAGGTAAATAAGTTACTACAGGTCCTTCCTTTCTTCTAGCTTTGATTTTAATCATCTTCTTTCCCTCTTGTAGGCGTCAGAAGAAGAGGACTCTCGAGTAGCCGAGATCGTGACTCGGGATGACGGGGACTCCAGTGAGCCTGCCCCTGAAATTGCTGAATTCCGTCCCGATGATGCTGATCAGGTTGCCTCTCCCTCTGAGGTGGCTGGGTCAAAGGAGCTGGCCAAATTTAATTTGGAGATTGCGGGTGAGGAGACCCTTCCAGCTGCGAACGAGCTGCAGCCTCGATGCTCCTCTCCCGGTAAGATAAGCCGAATCTTAACTTGCGATGAGGCCTATCTGCTATATGATCACATCCTTCGGGTCACGTCGATTGATCATTGTCATGGACATGCAGGTCCTGCCTCTCCCATGCCGAGGATGGACCTTGTTGAGACAGACTCTGTCGAAGGGGTACTGGCGGAGAGGGACGTACCTCCTCCCCCTCCGGCTCGTTTTGATGGTCCTCTTGCGGGCTCGAGTTTGGCAAGTCCGGTGATGGGACAATCGGGACAGGGGACGATGGTCCTCGTGTCTTCCTCTGCTCGGGCGGCCCAGAGAGTCGACCTCTCCGCCCTGCCAAGCGTGCAGGCTTTTCGGGTGGCAGAGGAAGAGCTAGCAGCTATCCGTTCATCGTTCTGCTCGGAAGTCACCCCCTGGTGGCAAGTTCTAGCACCACTCCTTCGATGCTGCCGGCCACGCTTCCTCTGACGTCGTCCTCTACAGAGGTCCTGGACGAAGCGTTACAGGACGTGGTCGACAGCTTTCATCGTCACCTAAAAAGGGGGATAGAAGCTGCTGTGGACAGAGGGACATCTTTCGTCTTGGCCTGGCAATGCGCCCAGGGTCAAATTGATATCCTTAAGGCCCTTCCTGGTGGGGCAGGGGTGGCTGCACTCCTGGAGGCGAAATTGCTGGAGACTGATCAGCTGGTGGCCCAGCTTCAGGGACTGCGGCAGGTTGATCTATCCACCGCTATAGATCAGAAGTGTGGCTCCCTCACAACTGCTATATAGAAGGCGAGGGCTGCTCAGGATAAAACCCGGCCGGCCATACTGGAGGATCTCTGCACTCTGTCTGATCGCTATGATCAATTGAGCCATGAGAGTGAAGATGTTACAGCTCGGAAAGCGATTGCCTCCCGTGGGAATACTGAAATGCGGGAGCAGATCCTTGAGCTCCAAAAAAGTTAACTTTCTTTGAGTCAGAGCTTGAGGCCGCCCGGATCGATAGAGGGCTGATTATCCAGGAAGTTGATAACGTCAATAAAGCTTCGGCTGACTTGGAAGTGGCTCTGAAGAGGTTGGACGACGACTGGCGGACACTCATGGACCTGGATAATGGGGAGCGGTTGTCCCAGGAGGCTGAGCGCAGGGCTAGATAGAGGCTTGAGCAGGGTACTGCCTTGGTGAGAAGCCGCCTCTTAGAGTTGTGTAACGCCGAACTATAGTCGGCCTTTTCTTCTTTCGTTTCTGTTTTTCTTTTCTTTTTCTTTTTTTTCTTTGAGAGGGACGTGGTCCCAAAACATGTAATGCTTTTTCGTCTTTCAAATAAAGAGTACTTTCTAATCTACCCTTCATTTGTATTGCTTGTTGTGCCTATGGTATTGTGGTGATGTTTGCCCCGCATGGGGGACTTGTTTGTGGACCTGTTACCCCTGGCATACCTTGGTTTTAGGTACGGATAACAAGTTTGATTGAGGATACCTAGAACAGTTCCACGACAAGGTGGTCGTGGGTGTTCGGGGTATCGGGAGATAGAATGCCATGGAGCAGCTGGGCTCCCGGGGCATGATGAGGGATGGTGGGCCTGTACTAAGAGACTTAGCAAAGGACATTTGTGGGCCTATTATCCTTGGCGTACCTCGACTTAGGATACGGATAATAAGATGGAGGGGAACCAACACACTTACTCAGAGGTAATGAGGACATGGCAAGTATGAGGGTTTTACCGTGGAGTCTTCCTACTCAGAGGTAATGAGGACATGGCAGGAGTGAACTCACCGGAGGATATTTGTGGTCAACAGAGGACATTTGTGGACCTATTACCCTTGGCATACCCTGGTTCAGGGTATGGATAATAAGACGAGAGAGGACCGACATACTTACTCAGAGGTAATGAGGACATAGTAAGTACGAAGGTTTTACCGTGGAGTCTTCCTACTCAGAGGTAATGAGGACATGGCAGGAGTGGACTCAGCGAGGAATATTTGTGGACCTATTATCTTTGGCGTACTACGGTTGTGGGTACAGATAATAAGTCGAAAGGGAAATCATTATACTTACTCAGAGGTAATAAGGACATGACAAGCATGAAGGTTTCTTCGACGGAGCCTTCCCATTCAGAGGTAATGAGGACATGACAGGAGTGGGCTCAATAAAGGAGGGTACATAGAATGACTCAGAGGTGATGAGGACATGGAAGTTCTATGTAAGGGGTGATTTTTTTTGGTGGAAGTGAAACGACTCAAAGGTAATGAGGACATGGCCGTTTTGGAAATTTATGGATCGGTTACCCTTTTTGTGCACTAGGAGTGAGGGTAGTAGATCATGAGGGAGGATCTCTTCCAAGAAGAAAGTTCAGAGGTATGGTCATACATGACTTACTATCTAAAAGAGTGACCGGAATGTGAGTTCAGAGGCACCTGCGCGTACATGACTCGATAATCTGAAATTTGGAAATGTGAGTTCAGTGGCACCAGCGGGTACATGACTCAATAGTCTGGAATATTGTGAAAGTGAGTTCAGCAGCACTAGCGGGTACATGACTCGATAATCTGGAATGTTGTGGATGTGAGTTCAGCGGCACCAGCGGGTACATGACTCGATAACCTGGAATGTTGTGGGTGTGAGTTCAGCGGCACCAGCGGGTACATGACTCAATAATCTGGAATGCTGTCATTTAGACATAATATTTCTTCAGGAACTTGCCATTGACGGGTAATATGAGCAAGTCTCCATTTTGTTTTGCGAGGCGGTAAGCACCGTTGGAGAATATAGCCTCGATGATAAATGGACCTTTCCATTTTGGCTGAAACTTCCCGACGGTCTTGTGAGTCATGACCATCGGCCTCCGGACTGCCAGAACGAGATCGCCCACTTGGAATGTTCTGATTTTAACCTTCTTGTTGAAGGCTCCAGAGATGCGTGCTTGGTATAGCTCGATTCTTTGCTGAGCCAAGAGGCGCTTTTCATCTAAGGCCTCTAACTCTTATAGTCGGTGTCGGTAGTTATCATCTGTTGTCAATTGATAAGTGAGGGCGACGCAGAGTGAGGGTATTTAAGTCTCCAATGGGAGAACTGCCTCACTCTCGTACACCAGAAAGAATGGTGTGTTCCCTGTGGCCGTTCGGACTGTGGTACGGTACGCCCATAAGCATTCACCAAGCTTCTCATTCCAGTCGCGTTTGTTGGACGATACGAACTTCTTGAGTAGTTTGATGATTATTTTGGTGAATGCTTCTACCAACCCGTTCGCTGCTGGATTATATGGCGTCGAAACGACATTCTGGATGCGGTGCTTGTCGCAGAACCGATAGAAGGCATGGCTTGTAAACTGTGGACCATTATCGTGGATGATCCTTCGGGGCAGTCCAAAGCGATAGATGACGTGATGCTTGAGGAAGCTGATCATGTTTGAAGTCTTTACTTCTGCAAGCGGGACAGCTTCCGCCCATTTAGAGAAATAATCTTTGATTACGAGTATGAAGCGATGTCCTCGGGAGGACGGTGGAGTAATCGGACCGATGATATCTATTCCCCATGCTTCGAACGGCCAGGACGCCACTGTCGGATGTAGAAATTCGGATGGTTGGTGAATGAAGTCTGGGTGGACTTGGCAGGCTTTGCACTTTCTTGTATAGTCTATCGCATCTGCTACCATCGTAGGCCAGTATAGCCCATTCGGCGAAGACGGTCTTGTAATTTAGGGCCAGGCTGATGGGCCCCACAGACACCATCATGAGCTTCGCGTACGGCTTCTTTGGCTTCTGCATTTGACAGACACCGAAGCAATAATCCATCATAGGATCCGCGATACAGCATTTTTGTCTCTGTATCGTAGAAGAATCTGAGAGAACACCGTCTGATGGAGGTGGCTTCCTTTGGGTTCTCGGGCAGGATGTCGTAGACGACAAAGTCAATGAATGGTTGTCTCCAATCTGGGACATCATCGATCGTCTGAGCGAAATAACTCGCCACGAATTGAACGTTGTTCTTGGGGCAGACCAGTTCGTGGCCTATCACACCTACCGATTGATGAGTATGATTTGGCACTGCTAGGGAAGCGGCCAGGCCGATTAAGGCATCGGCTTCAATATTTTGGAGTCTGGGAACATGCTCAATGAAGAACCCCTCGAACGACGAGATGATGTCGATCGCTATTTGGTGATAGGGGATCATGTCTTCGTGGCGGACTTAGTATGAGCCCCGGATCTGATTGACGATTAACTGAGAATCGCCGTATGCTTCAAGATATTCTACCCCCAGCTCTCTTGTAAGTTGGAGCCCAATGACTAAAGCGTTGTACTCAGCCACATTATTAGAGCAGGGTTCTGTGAGAGAATAAGCGCGATTAATCACCAATCCGGAAGGGGAGACCAGCACCACCCCGACTCCGACGACGATGTTGCCCTTGGGTCCAGTTCTCGAAGCACCGTCGAAGAACATTCGCCATATATCATCGTGAGAGGTTGCATGCGAGTCGACGACCTCATCTGGGATTTCTTCATATATTCTGGATGACTCTGAGCCCGGGTGGACTTCCAAAAAGTCTGCCAGGGCTTGACCTTTAACAGTCTTTTGTGGGATGAAGATCATATGATAAGGGGACAGCAATATTGCCCATGTAGCGAGGCGAGAGCTGAGTGCCCGTGGTTTAGTCATGAGGACCCTGAGAGGGTTAACTCGTGAGATCACATGTATTGTTTGTCCTGTGACATAGTGCCGCGTCTTTTGAATGGCGAACACCAGGGCGAGCCATTCATTTTCCACGGCGGTGTATCGGTGCTCTGGTCCGATCATCATTCGACTGAGGTAATATATGGCTTGCTCATGGCCTACATCGTTGTTTTGTGCCAGCAGAGCCCCAAGGGAATGTTCCATTGCTCGTACGTAGAGCAGAAATAGTTTTCCAGCAACCGGGGCCACCAGGACTGGAGGGTTCGACAAATATTCTTTGATGCTGTCGAAGGCCCGCTGATATTCTTCGTCCCATACGAATGAGACGCATTTCTTCATGAGATGGGTGAATGGTCGATATCGCCCGAAGAGGTTAGAAATGAACCTCCTGATGTAAGCTAGCCTCCCTTGAAGGCCTCTGAGTTTACGAAGATTTCTCGGAGGGCCCATCTCCATAATTGACTTTGTCTTCTCAGGGTCTACATGGATACCCTGGGCGGTGATGATGAAGCCCAAGAACTTCCCGCTGGATACGCCCAAGAAGGATTTTGTGGGATTCATCTTTAGATTGTGCGCTCGCATCAGGTCGAATACCGTCCTCAGATCCTGCAGATGGTCTCCCTTACAGCAACTCTTAACGACGATGTCATCAACATAGCACTCTACCGTCTTGTGTAAGTGGTCTCTGAAGATGATGCTCATAGCTCTTTGATATGTGGCACCGATATTCTTTAAACCGAAAGGCATGACTGTGTAGCAGTATGTGCCAATCAGTGTTCGAAATGATGTATGCTTTTCGTCGTCAGGAGACATCTTGATTTGGTTGTACCCCAAGAAGCCATCCATAAATGACATACGTTCGAAGCCGAAGGTGTTGTCAATCATGATGTCTGTGATAGGGAGGAGGAATTCATCTTTGGGGCATGCCTCGTTCAGATTGCGAAAGTCGATGCAGATTCGAATCTTCTCATTCTTCTTGAGGATGAGTACTATATTGGCGACCCAGTCGGGATGTTGCTCCTCACGAATGAAGATGCTGGCTATCAGTTTGTTGACTTCGGCTTCGATCGCATCCATGATGCCCTGGCGGAAGCGTCGCAGTTGTTGCTTGACTGGCTTTGCATCCGGCCGAATGTTGAGTTTGTGAAGAGCAATATCGGGATTTAACCCTGGCATGTCTTCATAGCTCCAGGCGAACACATCAATATATTCTTTGACAAGTTCTAGCAGCAATTCTCTCTCTTTGTCTATTAGGCTTTTACTGACGAAGATCGGTTTTGGAGAAGATTCGCTGCCGAGATCCACTTGTATGACCTCATCTTCTGTAGGAGGTTCTCTCTGTTCGAACTGCTTTTCCCATTGTGCATCCAACTGTTGGGCCCACGGCTCTAACTCGAGGATTTCAGGGATGTCTTCGTCTTCTTCATAAGCGTCGACGAATGCCATGTTGACCGACAAGACTTGTCTGAATACATCTGTGATGCTGGTATCCGAATCAGAAGTTGGTGACCCGGCTGAATGTGAATGCCAGTCACATTCTTCATATGAACTCTCAGGGGTCGTCGTAGGTGTAACATACCCTAACCCACATCGAGTCTTGCTATAGTAGTCCCGTGGTTTGCCAGCCAGGACTAGTGGCTTCAAAGGTAATCGTTATCCAATACCGTAGTTCAAGCCTGGCGTCGTCTCCAGATCATACCCCTATTTTTGCATGAGATATTCGGATTCGGGGCTATAAAGATATAGAGGCAGTCTTCCGGCATCTGATTCAATATCGACTTTTTCTATGGTGAAGGGATGCGGATCGTCCTTCCGGCCAAAGATGATTGGATGGTCCCCTCTCTCGATTATGCGGTAAGCGTCTTCCACTGGAGTAAGCTGGATTACGGTGTACACATTTGTCACCTGTGTGTGTAGGTGAGTGCCTATACCGTGTTCCATAGCATATATTGTACAAAGCTTATTAAGTTCGAGGTAGTTCAAAGATAGCCCTTTATTGATAAAGTAAGGTATCTTTTCTAGCGGGATTACATCGTCTGCGAAGGGAACATCAGTGTGGGCAGCCACATACTTGGCTAACTCCGGTTCCTCTTCGGTTACCCCCTGTATAAATAAAGACTGAGAGGACGACCTGGGCAGCTTGATCGTCAAGGGTTCTGCTGGTGGAGCAGAACGTGGAGTTGTTGGCAGACTAGCGACCCCCAGTTTGGTGCTCGATGCTGGACGAGGAGTGGTTGGTTCGCTAGAGGTTCCAGGCCTTGCATCGGGGGGACGACCCTTCTTGGGAAGGCATATCGTCATTGGCTTGTCGGAGGGATTGAGCTTCTTCGTTTGCGGCTGGCCGACTCTCGGCAGCCTAATTGTCAGTGGCTCCGTTGTGGGTCTTGGCACTTGGCCAGACCTTGGCAGCCGGATTATCATCTGCTCTTCTTGTGCCGAGAGGCTGATTGCGTCCTTACGCAGAGTGGCTGTAAGGGGTACGGACTTGCCAGGTTTACGAGCTTGGAGGTGGATCGTCAGAGGTTCTTCTGATCCTGTGGCTGTCTCGGTACGAGCTTGCACATCTCCTTCATCAAGGTGCCTCTTCGACTTTTCGTATAGACAGAAGTCTGAGTAGTAGGATTCAACCCCTTTGAAGGGATCGATGTCGATAAATTCTGTCCTCACGAAGCCGTGTTTGTCGACATATTTGAAGCACTGGTGCAGCGTGGAAGGCACGATCATATAATCTTGTATCCACGGACGCCCCAAGAGGATGTTGTAAGAAGTATCTATATCTATGACGTAGCAGGTGACTTCTGATTGGAGATCGACAATCTGATACTTCAGACGAATCTTTCCAATTGGGTAGCTCCTGCCCGAATTGAAACCGCTGATGGCGGTGCTTGTAGGCATCAGGCGATGCATTGGGATACGGAGATGATGTAACGGACCCTTCGAGATAATGCTTATGGAAGAGCCAGGATCAATGTGCATCCGATCCACCTTTACGTCGCCGATGTATCCAGTGTAGTATAGCGGGCGATCATGCAGGTTGGTTTTGATGAGCATATCCTGCGAAGTGAAGACAATGTTGGGCATTGCTCCCGTGCAAGCGCTGTCTTAGAGATCTGCAGGCGGGTTCTCTCCTATGAGGTTGACCTGAGCCAGGTACGCGTCGGCATTTTGGAGTGCATCGCTCAAAGGTGCACGAACATCCTTTGAGAGTCTCAGAAGCTCGTATAATGACAACTTGGCCGGTGTGTTGGCCAATTGTGCCAAGATTTCGAAGTTGTAGGGTTTCTCCAGCCCCTGCGGTGCCTCTTTTTAGAGGGATTTATCAAAGCGAGTCTCCTTCGGCCTAGGTTTGTCGATCGTCGGAGGCTGAGCCGGTCCCGGAGCGTCGGTTGTAGCGGGCTGATGATCTTCAGCCGAGTTGTCAGCCACGGGTTGGGATTGTGCCCCAGACCGAGTGACGACGGCTGTAGCTTCTTCGATATCTGCCGAGATTGTGCGGTAGGACCTGACTTTTCTACTCTTCTTCTTGCAAATAGAAGATAGTGTGGGCTGAGTTACTTCTGATACCAAGTCTGGATGGACCCATATGACCTCCCCTCGTGATGTGGTGAAGGGTATTAGACCAGCAGCCTGATCTCGGGAAGGTAGAAGATTAGCAATCTCCATTGTCGCCAAAGGGATGGGGACCACACCGTCTTGAGCTTCCGTCGGAGGAAAGTTGCCAAATTGTACTGACACCATATTGGCTGCCACAGTTACCTCTTCGAAGTCGATGGCCAGAGCGTTCGAATCGATGAGATTTTGGTTGTACCATTTTAGTTGGTAGCAGTCGTGTGTGGCATGGTGGACGTAGCGGTGGTAATGCCAGTACTTTGGGTTCTCCATGTCTGCCAGCCGAGGTTCCCGTCTTGGTGGAGGAAGCTGAATTCTGTCACCTTGTATGAGCATGTCCAAGATGGACTTGACGTGACCGTCTTCGAAGGAGTAAGTGATTTGCGGCCATTGTTTGTCTGCCGGCTTTGGCTCAGGTTTCTGTGATGTGTCGGCCACCATAGCCTGCTTACCCCTGCTGTCCCGATTGTTAGAGGGGCTACCCCCATTGTCATTGTTGGTATTAGGACGCTTGCCCTTGTTCTCTCCGTCCGAGATGTGCAATCCCAGTTGGCGAGCCTTCTTCAATCGTTCTTCGGCGCTTGTGGCACTGATGATGAACGTCTTCCAGTCCTTGAATTGACTTTTGCCCATCCAGAGACTGATTGTTGGGAGCAATCTCTGTTGGCAAATTTCAATCAAGGAGGAATCCGGATTTCCAGACGGCAGCTTTAATGCGATTTGGCGAAACCGCTCAATATAATTCCTTGTCAGCTCTTTCTCTCCTTGGACGACGTCTATGAGGGTGGACATTGTGATGTCCTGCCCTACTTCATAGAATCTCTCCAAGAACATGCGCTTGAAGCCGGCGAAGGAGTGGATGCAGTTGTCTGGCAGGTTGCGATACCAGTCGAAGGCGACTCCTTCCAATGCCCCAATGAATAACCGTGTGAGGATGGCATCGTCATGGGGCAGATGGTCGGTGGTGACCTCAAAGTAAGTGATGTACCGACTTGCGGAGGTCTTTCTATCATAAGGATTGATATTGAACGGCTTATATCTTGGTGGGAATGGAACATCCCTCCAGGCAGCAGGGTATGGTTGCCGTATTTTGAGGTCTTGAGAGTTTTCTCGAGCGTGAAACATGGCTCGGAGCTCATGGACCTCTCTTCTCGTATCTCGGGCCTCATCCACAGCGGTGGAGGCCATTACTTCAGGAGGATTGTTGCCTGGATTCGGTGCCGCTGAATTCGAGTCCGCATTGATCGCGGGACCCGCGCTTGTTTGGCCAGGCGTCCCTCCTTGCAGAGCTGGAAGGGCCGCTTTGATCTCGTCCACAGACTTGACCAAGGCAAGCAGTATGGCCTCCAGAGTGTCGATGCGTTGGCGATCACTGGAGCCCCCTTGGTTGCTGTCTGTCATGAACACCGTCTTTACATGAGGAGAGATGGACGGAACGGTGGAGGAAGTGCCCTCCGAATCATACCCCTGTAGTGAGAAGTCATCGGGGTATGTGGGAATGTTCTCCTCTGGTTCGAACTCAGAAGGAACAGTACCCCCAGTCTCCGAGTTCGCCTCGTCTTCTTGGAACATCGGATTATCGTCCTCGGGGACGTCGGGGTTTGCTGCATCCGATGGGAGAGTTGTTTCCCCCGGCTCGTCTTCTTGGAACATCGGATTATCGTGGAGGTTCGGAGAAGTGCTACCCCAGTCCCAGTAACCCCCAGTGGGGTGGACGACGAATCTCCCACTGTAGAAGATTTCGTCTTAGAACGGGTGCCTTAGAAAACTTCGGTGTTGGGCACCCGCTTAGACGATAGTCTTTTAGTCATAGTGGTTGAAATCTTCGGGCTGGGAACATTTGTCTTCTTCCCTCTCCCATCGGCGGGGACTTTCTGAGCAGAGTTGCAGGAGACGACGGGAAGTGCCTCGTCTTCTGAAGACGGCTGTTGCAGTCTTTGAAAGATGGACTGTCGGCCTTCTCGTACCGTCGCATTATTGCAGCAGCAGTTGACGATGACTTGGGTGCAGTGACGTCCGTGGGAGGACTCTTTGCACCCCGATGCATCTTCTCTTTCCTTGCGTTTGTGGAGGATGGCTTCACGCAAGTCAGATGGGTCTGGATCGACCATGTTTGCTCCCTAGATATTGGGAGACTTTTGTGAACCTCTCTGTCCGTTTGCCGCCGGGGGATGGACTCGAGTGGTTCTGTACAACTTTCCATCTGAGGCACGCATAACCGTATGCGGGACGCTCGGATGGTCAGAGACCGGATCATCGGACCGAACTTGCCAAGCTCGCGCTGCCTTAGACTTTTTCACTCTAGTGCGTAAGGGCACATAGTAGGAAGAGTCTAAGTGATGCTGGAGAGAGTCAGACATATCTTCTTGGGAGCACAAGAGATCAGGACCATAAGAGAGGCGGTCGTAGACAGAGCCACGCGGGGTAGGCGTTATGCGACTGTCATCAATAATCTTTATGCGCCTGGATGGCGTAGCCGCATAGACTTTCTTCATGCGGCTGGGAGTCTCAGCCGCATGAGTTTTCTTCATTCAGCTGGATGATCTGGCCGCATAGACCTTCTTCATGCGGCTGGCAGATTCAGCCGCATGAGCATCCTGCATGTGGTTGGCAGACTTGGCCATATGAGCGTTCGGCTTCTTCTTGGGGCGCATAGAACCACTCTTTGTCCCTGCAAGTCCAGCATCGTAGTGCTTTTCTCTGTCGAACTTGGGGACAGCAGAGTCCTCTACGGCTCGAAGTGGAGCCGTATGAGAATCGCCTTCGCCGTCTTGGGTAGCAGAGAGTACCTTGTCCAGAGCTTGTGGAGGAGAAAATGATTTTGGCCTCCACTCGCAGCGAGCTTTCTTTGTGTAGGTTCGTTTCTGGACCGGGCCAGCACTTCCTTCAGAGAGCATTTCTTCAAACGCCTGTTGGTCGAAGCGGACGACCATCTTCTGTTGCGTGGAGCCAAGTTTGGCTGCATCTGATTGCGTCACCGACTCCTCAGCCGTGGAGAAGTTTGTCTCCAGTAGAGTCGCCATCGTGTTTGCCATGAAATGTAAAAGAACAGAATAATTATCAAAGAACTGGACTTTTACTTCACAATACAAACTCGCTTGTACAAGGAAAGCCTAGGGACGAAAACCTAGGTACAGCAATCTAAGTACAATTATTTATTTTAGATTCTGGGGGTGACGGTAGAGGCTCGGGAAAGCGACGGCAGCTCTGTCTTACTCCTTGGACGATCGGATGCAGCCTTGGCTCTGTAGAAGAACTGTTGGGCGTTGATGAAGAAATGCTCTCTCTTCAGGCTCTCTGGCTCTCTATGTCTCTCTCTGTATATCTCTCTCTGTCTCTGTGTATGTCTCTATGTCTGTCTGTCTCTCTATATGTCTGCCTCTTCACAAGGGAATAGCACCCTGCTATTTATAAGAGTGGGGGGCTTCATTAGGGTTTACAATGATTGTCCATTCTTGAAAGTCGGCGGCTAAGGATCACTGGATCTGGGCCGTTCATCGAGATTTGAGCAATAAATGTGATTACATCAAATCTTTTATGGGTAATTAATGCCGATTGACACAAATCCTTCTGATTTGTCATGCCAACCTCGGATTCCTCGACACGTGTCTTTAATTGGCTTATTTGCAAATGATCTGATTTGATCCTAATATTTTATTAGGATTTGTTGAGGGATTTCGATCAATCTGATGCCACGTGCCCTGCTATCATGCCACGTGTCATAACAGCAGAAATTTGAGCTGCAGGAAAGTTGCTCCTTATTGGGCCACATAAGGCTGGCCACGTGTCAAGGCTGCATGGTAATAATTTGAGCCGTATAAGTGTGGATGACCACATGAGTGAACCGCATGGAGATAGTCCTCGTGAGCCGCATGGGGATGGTCTTCGTGAGCCGCATGGAGCTAGTCTTCGTGAGCCGCATGGGGCTGGTCTTCGTGAGCCGCATGGAGCTAGTCTTCGTGAGCCGCATGGGACTGGTCTTCGTGAGCCGCATGGGGCTTGTCTTCGTGAGCCGCATGGGGGAGCCTCCGCTTAGGCCGCATACGACTGTTCACGTGTCAAGGCCGTATGACAGTTTCTGACTCTCGAAGGATCGTGTCAGAGATTTTCATCGCTTTCCAAGGAGTCCGTCATTATAAGGGAGTTATAATAATATCTTCGTGTCAGAACTGTCACCTTGTCAAAGCTGTCAGCCGTCAAGACATTTAATGCAGTAAAGGACAAACGAGAGAGCTGTTTGTAGGCCACGTGGCTCCTCTTTGAGTCGCATAGGACTTGTTTGAGCCGCATAGACTCTCTGAGCCGCATGGGGCTCTCTGGCCGCATGAATCTTTCTTTATTCTTTTCCATGCTTCTACAGTGGCGTGGGTGGAGCTGTGCACAAGTAATAAACAAGTAGGGGTAATGATCACATAACCTCTAACAACTCTCCATCCCCGAGTAGTATAATGATTCCAGACATGACAGGTCATGACACGGGATTCGAAGAGCAGGGGGCCAGCCCACTCCTAAATTGGTGTCTATACAAGTACATGAAATAATATCGAACAATGTACTCATATACCAGGCAAACCAGGAATGACATCTCATGACGAGATTCACGTATACTAGTCTGTGTATCCTCGTGTCGAGAATCAAGTATATCACAACAACTGAATCAGATATAGTAGATATCAAAGCAATAAAAACTATCAGAGAATGTACTTGCCTGAGGTCCTGAGCTGAGAAAATCGAAACTACAAACCACTCAATGAGCCACGAAGGGTCAACTCGCACAACAGTCTCCTAATACTGAAACAGACATTGTCGACATTCTCAGAATAGTCAAATTAGCTAGAAATGCCTATCCATAAGTCTAATTCTGGATACAGGGGCAAAACGATAATTTTGGGTCAAAATGGTGTCTGACATTGGACCCGCTTTGTCTACATATCTAACTACAGTCTCTAAAGTTATCAAACTACATGTCTACATATCCGGTTTGATGAGATGAATCCAACCGTATGACCAAAGTTGGATTCTGGTAGGCCGTGCACAAATTCGCCCGTTGGATCGGGTCACGAGCCCGTCAAAATAGCGTTCCGGTCGACCTTCTCAGAATCAGACCAAACTTGGTGTACATGACCAAAAAAATGATACGGTCCTGTTGGCGCAAGTTTCGTCTCGATGTGACGAACGTGTACAAAGTAATTGACAAATTTGCAAAAAAAAAGGCTGATACGGTGAATTTCGATGGATACGCATCAAATTTGTCGCGCATACGCGACCAATTTGAATTCCATCAAATTCCACACATCCACGAAGTCAATACGCACCTTTTGATGCTTTCAGTTCGCGACCACGTCGTCCGGATTGACGGAACGGACGACGTATCGGGACAATTTTTCTAAAAATTCAGTTTTAAAAATCAATTTTTTCTCAAATTTCACAAACAAATAACTTTCTGTATAAAGTATGAAAATCAAATCTACAAGAAGAGTTTTGATCTCCTATATGTTTCCTATAAGTTTCTTCAGAAGGTTTTTCAAAGTTTGCGATATTCTGGTCGCAAATCGACCGCAAACATAGAGTTTCGGGACAGTTTCTAAACCTAGAAAATCAAGTTTTTTCTCGATTTTGGAACTCGTTTTTTGTCGCACATGATACGAATCGGCACGAACTATTTGAAAAGGATTCAAGGTGTATAGGTTAGGATCATACCGGAAGAAACGACTCGAAAATTGATCGAGCGAGCGCGACGAAACGTCGCTCCGAAATCGGCTCCGCGGTGCTCGCTGCTGTTGTTAAACATGCGTGTGCACGCACGTGTTCCGGCCACCAACGGCAGCTCCGACGGGAAGGCGGCGGGGGTGTGTCGGCTAGGGTTAGGATTTTGTAAAAATTTCTTCCTCTCTCTCTCTCTCGATATATAAATAGGGAAAGAGAGGTTTCGGTTGTTCGGTTGACAAGGAAATTAAATAGGGGGCGCGGGGGGGGGGGGGGGGGGGCTCGGTTTGTGTTTCTGCTGGTTGTGGATGCGTGAGTGTAAGTTTGTGGTTGTTGTAGGTTACTTTGTTTGGTAATTTCAATTTTGACTTTTGTTTTTCCTTTTTTCTTTATTACTTTAATAATATATATATATATATATATATATATATATATATATATATATATATATATATATATATATATATATATATATATATATATATATATATATATATATATATATATATATATATTTATTATATATTTATTTATTATATAAAAGCTAACCACATATTTTTTGTTCGTTTATTATAAAAATACTATTTACTAACTCCTTTTATAAATAAATAGTATATATATATATATATATATATATATATATATATATATATATATATATGTATATATATAATGAAATAAAAAAAAATATATGTATATATATAATGAAATAAATACCAAACAATTCTAAAATTATTTCTAAATTAAAAATAAATATTCTTTATCTATATTTATTTAATATATTAAAAGTTTTATAATAAAAACTTATTGAACATATATTTATCTATATCAACAAAATACCTATTTAACTAATAATGTAAAAACACTAACATTAATAATTTAAATAATATTAAAATAATAAAATAATATAAATGACTATATTAGCCCTATTCAGGAAAGTGGGGGTGACAAATCTACCCTCCTAAAAAAAATTTGTCCTCAAAATTAGAGCAAACTAGCACAATAACACTAGCAAGAACAAAGATAAAGAAAAAAAATACCTCAAGGCTCGAAGAGATAAGGGTAATGCTCCCGTATCTCGTCCTCTCTCTCCCAGGTAGACTCACCTGGAGAGTGATGCCTCCATACGACACGAACCAAAGGAATAACTTGGTTCCGGAGCACCTTCTTCCGACGATCCAGAATCTCCGCAGGCTGCTCTGGATAGCGGAGAGTAGGCCCCACCTATAACTCGGAGTGATCCAATACGTGACTAGTGTCTGTCATGTACCACCTCAACTGTGACACATGGAACATATTGTGAACTCCCTCGAGCGTACGCAGCAAGTCTAGTTCATAGGCTACTGCATCGACCCTTCCAAGAATAGTAAAAGGTTCGATGAAGCGTGGACTAAGCTTCCCGCCTCATCCAAAGCGAATCGTGCCCCATGTCGAAGAAATCCTTAGGAACACCATATCGCCAACCTAGACGCAAGACAAGACTCAATACAAGACCCTAAAGCAACAATCACAAGAAAGCACAAAAAGAAAAACTGATACTAACCTCGAACTCTAATGGTCTCTGATGGCTATCGGCCCAATGCCGCTGTCTATCCTGAGACACCCGAAGTCTATCCCTGATCAACTTAACCTTCTCTGCTAAATCCACCACCATCTCCGGGCCAAACAAAACACTCTCACCGACATCATCCCATGACAAAGGAGTCCGACATCTCCGTCCGTATAGAGCCTCGAATGGCAACATCTCTATACTGGCCTGATAGCTGTTGTTGTAAGCAAACTCTACCAGGTGAAGATGGTCCTCCCAAGATCTCCTGAAGTCTAACTCACAAGTACGAAGCATATCCTCGAGTACCTGGATGGTCCTTTCTGACTTTTCGTCCGTCTAGGGGTGATACGCGGTACTGAACTTGAGCTGGGTGCCCAAGCTAGTTTGCAAACTCCTCCAGAAGTGGCAAGTAAAACAACTATCCTAATTCGAGACTATGCTCACCGGAACTCCGTACAATCTGACTATCTGTCGCACATACATCTCTGCCAGCTTCTCCGTAGATAGTCCCACCTTGAAAGGCAAAAAGTGGACCGATTTGGTCAATCTATCAACGATGACCCAAATCGCGTCCTTCCCGCCTAAAGATCGTAGAAGTCCAGATACAAATTCTATAGTGATGTTCTCCTACTTCCACTCTAGAATGGGTAGTGGCTGAAGCAAACCACCTGGTCTCTGTCTCTCGACTTTCACCTGCTGGCACACTAAGCATCGAGATACAAACTGAGCTACCTCTCGCTTCATGCCATGCCACCATACGTTCTCTCTCAGGTCTCTGTACATCTTGTTGGCTCCAGGATGTATAGAGTACTGAGAACGATGCGATTCCTGCAGAATCTCCTCCCGAAGCTCTTCACTCGGAATGCATAATCGAGTACCGTGCCTCAGCGACCCATCTTCGGCTATAGAGAAATTGTCTAGCAATCCTGCCTGCACCTGCTCCCTAATGCTCCTCAGGGCCACGTTATCAAACTGTGCTGATCTGACTCTGTACATCAACGCAGACTAAATCTATAAACCCCACATCTAAACCTCCATGCCCGAAATGATCACTCGATACCCAAACTATCCAGATCGGCCAATAGATGACGATATGCCGTCAAATATATAGCGACTTGATACCTGCTCATGGCATCTGCAACTACGTTGGCCTTCCCTTGATGGTACTGCAAAGAGATATCGAAGTCCTTCATCAGCTTAAGCCAGCACCTCTGCCTCATGTTTAATTCCTTCTGGGTGAACACGTACTTCAAGCTCTTGTGATCCGTAAAGATCTCAACTCGCTCTCCATACTGTTAGTGCTTCTACAGCTTCAAAGCAAAGATAACAGCTGCCAACTCCAGATCATGTGTAGGGTAGTTCTTCTTATAAGGACGTAACTGTCTGGATACATAGGCAATCACCTTTTCGTGCTACCGAAGAACGCAACCCAAACCCTTTCCAGAAGCATCACTGTAGATCGTGAAACCACTAGTCCCAGATGGCAACGTCAAGATAGGAGCTGTAGTCAACCTCTTCTTCAGCTCATCAAAAGCAGCCTGAGGCTCATCGGTCCAGGCAAACTCTACGTCTTTCTTGGTGAGTCTAGTTATCGGCTCTGCAATCCGAGAGAAGTCCTGAACGAACTTTCGATGATAGCCTACCAGACCCAAAAAGCTTCGAATCTCTGCAACTGAGTTCGGAGTGGACCAAGACTCAACTGCTGAAATCTTCTTCGGGTCCACTGAGATCCCATGCTCGGTCACAACATGACCCAAGAACTCTACCTTCTCCAGGAAAGACTCGTACTTCGACAGTTTTCCATACAGCTGCTCCTTCCTGAGAGTCTCTAGCACAATCCGCAGATGCTCCTCGTGCTCCTCCGGTGTCTTCGAGTAGATCAATATGTCGTCTATGAAGACCACCACGAACTTGTCAAGGTATTGATAGAATACCTTGTTCATCAAGTTCATGAATACCGCTAGGGCATTGGTCAACCAAAATGGCATAACATTAAACTCATACTAGCCATACTGAGTCTAAAAAGCCGTCTTTGGATTATCCTCCTTCTTCACCTTCAGCTGATGGTAACCGGACCTCAAGTCTATCTTCGAGAATACCTTCGCGACGCTCAACTGATCGAACAAGTCGTCAATCCTCGACAACGGGTACTTATTCTTGATAGTGACGTTGTTGAGCGCTCTGTAGTCGACACACATGCGTATCGTCCCATCCTTCTTCGGTACAAACAAAACAGGTGCGCCCCAAGGTGAAGAACTGGATCGGATGAATCCCCTGTCCTGCAGCTCGTCGACTTGCTTCTTCAGCTCTGCCAACTCGCTGTTGTTGATCCTATAGACATGCTGCGAGATAGGCTCAGTGCCCGGCACCAAGTCTATAGAGAACTCAACATCCCTGTATGGCGACATCCCGACAACTCATCAGGGAAAACATCCAAGAATCCTGCTATCAATGGATGTGACAATTCCTGCCCCGTCAACATAGCTCCACAAAAACCATCTCCTAGCTCAGCTGCTCCCCTGGCAAACTCAAACTCTGGCTCTCCCGGTGGTCTAAACAAAACTTTGCCTCCTCTACAGTCTATATTAGCATGGTGCCTGCTCAACCAATCCATATCGAGTACCATATCGTAGCTCGGAAGGGGCATTACGAGCAAGCACGCACTCAAATCCTGGCCTCCCAGTATAACTCTTCGCCCCTTCAAATATTATTGACCAGGATGAAGCCTCTTCCGGTCATAATCTTACAAGTCCTACTTAGTGGTTCAGCAATAATATTGTGTCTAAGTACAAAAGAGACAGATACAAAACTATGTGTAGCACCAGAGTCAAACAAAGCTAATGCAGGAAATGAATCGAGTAGAACAGAACCTGCCACCACGTCTGCTATGGGCTCGGCCTCCTCGACCGTCAGTACGAACGCCCTACCCTGAGCTGCTCCCCTCTGATGCTGGGTAAAATGATGCTGTTGGGTCGAAAGTGGCGGACCCCTCAGCTGAACAGCTGGTCCCACTGGAGCTCTAGCAGGAGGTGCACTGTCCTAACCTCCTCGAGCTGGACGAGTAGGACAATCTCTCAACTGGTGGTCGGGCACTCCACAGAATAGACAAACGCTCAACCTCTTCCTGCAGACCTCTCAGGTGTGCCCTGGCTTTCCACAAAAAGCACACTGTGGAATCTGCTTCTGCCCCTGCTGATGCTGTGCACCTGCTGGTGCCTGGTGCTGCTGATGCTGCTGCTAGTGGAATGGCTTCTGCTGATTCTGAGGTCGCTTGGCCAGTCCTGCACTGGAACCAGCAACCATAGCATCGCTACTCTTCTTGGGCCTGAGACCCAAGTCCTCCTCTGTAATCTGAGCGTCCATCAGAATATCCTCAAAGGTCGTAGTACGACGCCTAAACGTGCGAGATCTGACGCCATGGTTCAGGACCCTCCTGAACTTGCGGGCATTCTCTCCAGCATCCTGAACCATGCCCTTGGCGAATCGGCCTAGACAAAATAACTCTGCTGTATACTCGTCCACAGACATGTTCCTTTGCACAAGTCCCGTAAACTGGCCCTCCAGTGCACTAAGAACCACATCAGGAAAGAATTTTTCCTTGAATAGGTTCTTGAAGTTCTCCCACGTCAAGCCTGTCACTGTCACGCGAAGGTCTGTGCGGTACCAAGTCAGAGCGATATCAAAGAACTAACTTGCTGCTGCTGACACCCATAGTCCCTCCGGAAGTTGTGCTAACCCCAGGCTCCGCTCAACATCCTCTAGCCAATCATCAACATAAAGGATCCCTTCTGTTCCCTTGAATTCTCGAGGAAACATCTTCTTAAAATCTATCACGGAGCCAGGTTTCGCCTGCTGCTGCTGTGGCTGCTGGACTGGAGCGCCCTGAGTCTGAACTGTAGTCATCTTCTCTATAGCGGCGAGTGCTAACTGGTGCTCATTCTCCATGCTCTGCCTCAAAATCTCCGTCTGCCGCTGTGAAGCCTCAGCCTGTGCTCGTTGCGCCTCCATCATCTGCTGGAGGAGCACGAACATCTGAGTGGAGTCAATCGGCAATACAGGTGGAGGTGGAAGAGTCTCCGATAGAACGGGTACAGTCCTCGGGACCAGTAGAGAAAGATCCCCCGGTATTGTTGCCGCCACCTCTGGAACGGCAGGGACAGTAGGGTCAATCTCCTGATTAGCAGCTCTTTCAGTCACAAAAATAGGTTATGACGGATAGGACCTCTCCGGTGCTGCACTGGATCCAGCTGCCTGAGCTCAAGTCACTGTCATCCTGGAGACAGATTCAAGAAAAGAAATTAATATGGCACATGATAGGATATCATCATGGAAGGACAATTTATTTTAAAATGTAAGAAAAGTTTGTCATGGTAATCAAAAGATTAGAATTTTCCTAATATGTGATTGAGTAACTCATATCATAACCTAAAACCTATATTCTAAGAGTAGGCTTGTAATTAGTACTCTAAGTCGAGTACCATTACGAAATCGTACTAGTTAAGACTCTGACCTGTATGGGCCACCATAAAAACGTGTCACGACCCGCACCCTTTTTAGGGGCACGAGCACGTGGGTACGTCCAGCCTACGCTGCATTATCGGCGGTAGAATGCTGTAAGGTCATGTGGAATATATAGAATCTAAGACACAATAATATAACCTATCATCTCCGCACGGAGGAATATAATCACCACCCAATCACATAAATCTAAGGAAGATAAGCACAATGATAAAGATAAGGATAAAGATGAAGTAAATAGTCTGAAATAGTACTGAGCCATAATCACAAGTTCAGAATTTAAAGACATCACAAGATCTCAAATAAATACTACAAGTCTCAAAGTATCAAGCTGGAATATAATTTGGACAAAATTTAGCTAAACTAAGTCACTACAGGCTGTGTATCCTCTACGAGCACCGGGTCCACAGGTTGGTCCTGGTCGTAGGCTCCATCTATGCCAAACCCGTAGTAGGTCGGACAATCTGCGTCTAAATCCTCTGAAAAACAACGGGGGTTATCCTGCAGGATATGAGCAAGTACAAACACCAACAGCAGTTCCATGTGAATTGATAAATACTATAAGAGACAATCATAATGAAATAAATGATGAATATTAAAAACTGGAAGTAAAACTGTATAAAAGAACTGAATAGCATATCATGGGTGAGATGTAACGTAAAACTGGAATAAGCAGTAAATGTAATATGATGTAAGATATAAACCTATAAAGTAAGTGCCATGAGATATTAGAGCGTTATGTGATCGGCTTGGGTCAAGATTAGGCTGTTCCATTTGACCGGCTATGCACAGGTAGTATAATAGTGTAGGGATCAGGCCGGCCAAAATGGAAAGCTATGCACAAGTAGTATAAGGTCAGGCTACACCCTACGTGTGGCGAGGATGGAGCTATGCACAAGTAATAAACAAGTAGGGGTAACGATCACATGACCTCTAATAACACACCATCTCCGAGTAGTATAATAATTTCAGACATGACAGTTCATGACACGGGATTCGAAGAGCAGGAGGCCAGCCTACTCCCAAATTGGTGTCTATACAAGTACAGAAAACAATATCGAACAATGTACTCATATACCAGGCAAACCATGAATGACATCTCATGACGAGATTCACGTATACTAGTCCGTGTATCCTCGTGTCGACAATCAAGTATATCACTACAACTGAATCGGATATAGTAGATATTAAAGCAATGAAAACTATCAGAGAATGTACTTTTCTAAGGTCCAGAGCTGAGAAAATCGAAACTACAAACCACGCAATGAGCCACGAACGGTCAACTCGCACAACAGTCTCCTAATGCTAAAACAGATATTACCAGTATTCTCAGAATAGTCAAATTAGCTAGAAACACCTATCCATAAGTCCAAATTTGGACACAGGGGCAAAACGGCAATTTCGGATCAAAATGGTGTCCGCAATTGGACCCGCTTTGCACCGAAAAGTGTACCAGAACTTACGGTCTCTAAAATTATCAAACTATATGTTCACAGATTCGGTTTGACGAGATGAACCCAACCGTATGTCCAAAGTTGGATTCTGGTAGGCCGTGCACAAATTCGTCCGTTGAATCGGGTCGCAGGCCCGCCAAAATAGCGTTCCAGTCGACCTTCTCAGAATCGGACCAAACTTGGTGTACAGGACCCAAAAAATGATACGGTCCTGTTGGCACAAGTTTTGTCTCGATATGACGAACGTGCACAAAGTAATTGACAAATTTGCAAAAAAAAGGCTGATACGGTAAATTTCGACGGATACGCATCAAATTCGTCGTGCACTGAAACACCATGTTTTCTAAAATGAGGGTAATTTTAAAATTTTATGTTTTAATTTATTTAATTATGATATTTAAATAATAATATATTTTTTGATGATTTTTAATCATTTTAAAACTATTTTAAAATAATGACTTGTAATTTTGATGTTTTGCTAGTACAACCCTAGAGACTGCATGACCTAGAGACTAACCGTGACCATGGGGACCTAACCATGTGATTATGATGTTTGTTTGTTACTTTTTAGCCTAGGGGTATTTTGGTCATTTTTGACTCATTTATGAAAATAAATTTTGATTGATTATTATGAAGCTAATCATTTTATTAGAGACTAACCTAGTTTGGATCTAACCTACATGTTAATAATGTTCATGGGGGCTTAGTTAGAAGATTAGAAGACTTAATGGCTAAGTTGGATAAATATCTAGATATTTTGTTAAGAGATATTATGTAAGAAACCTACTTTTGTTATGAGCCATTGATTTGACTTGAAGTTGTTGGAGAAGCCTCAACCACTCATCTAAAACCCTAACCCTAGCTTGATCACAGCCATCATGAGCCCCTCTTCCCATTATAATCATCTCTTCACAAATATTGCCTCTTGTTAATCTCTACAAAAATCCCCTTTAGTGTTCTTCCCAAATTCTTCACCATTTCTCCATTTCTCTTCCAAATTGGACCAAACCAATTGCATTAGACTCCTCAACAGTAGGGGATACTATTGGAGACTAGCTAGCAAGGATATGGGGGCTTGGAACCATTGCAAGTTGAGAAGAAGCTCTCATTCAAGGCCTTTCACATTGAGGTTTTTCAACCAATAGGTAAACCCTCACAATCACCATTAGATTTCGATTTTCTTGCATGAGTACATAGCCCTAGGAGTCCCCTAGCTGCTAGCATAGGATTGGTGTCGAGTTGTGTCCATTTTGTGTCCGTATCGGACACGTATCAGTGTTAGGGTGCATGTGTTCGATGAAATGCTTGAGTGAATAAATTCTTCTTATTTTAAAATTCTATTTGAACAGATTTCTAGCACTATGTGTGTGATTCACGAATCCCAAGCTCTGAGCATATTTTGAGCCGTGTCTGTGTCCAAATCGGATACGAACTTGCTGCACGACGCACGTATACAGTCCCCTGCTCACGCACCCCTCGTGCTCGCTGCACGCGCCACGTGGTGGACTGCCACTTGGCATGGAGGAGGGGGCACACACTAACATGCCACCCCTCGAGTTTGACATGGCCTTGTGTCGTATCGAGGGAGCACGGACACGTGCACTGGATTTATACTGTACTGCTACGTGCAGAAAATCGTATCTGATACGCGTTGTTTTCTCTTGACACGACACTTGTGGACGCGGTGCAGGGTGACACACGTGTAGCCCTATGCTAGGCGTACACATGGACGTGACCACGTGGCATGAAGTGTCACGTGTCGTGTCCACGAGGCGACTGCATCGCAGCACGATGCAGTCTGTGCATAGTTCATGTATCTGTGTTGTGTTCTGTTTGGACACTTCGTGTCCAGTTCCCTGGACACGAATAGATCCTATGACACGTGTACATGTGGGGTATGCAGCAGCACTTGGACGATGTGAACTTTGAAGATGATAGCCTCTGAAGATGATAGCCTTTGAAGGACTTGGACGATGTGAACTTTGAAGACGATAGCCTCTGAAGAATGCAGCAGCACTTGGACAAGAACTCCTGATCTCTGATGATAATAATGATCTGCTACCCTTAATGAAGGACTTGAAACTCTATTTATATAGTTCTAGAAATAACTAATTTGTAGTTATTCTGGATTGCGCATGATGAACTACGCTGGCGACAGACTGCACAGACTGTAAACTGCGCTGGCCTATTAGGCAGTTGCTCGATCGTGGGCTAACTGTATTCAGACGTGTGGCATTGTTTGATCGAAATGCGCTTGGTCGTGTACAGGCAGTTGCCACGTGGCGAGCAATTGATGGCATGTAAGCTACGTAATAAATGTCAGTTATTTGATGAATTGTGCTAATCGAATAGCACTAGCTTCAGACTGCGCTTCCATGGATAGCGCTGGGACTTGGGCTGGGTCAAACTGCACTGAGGTTGGACTGGCAAACTGCGCTGAGGTTGTACAGCTGTTCTCGAGCGCTGTGCGGCACAAGAAATGAACGGACTCCTCGTTTTTTGGGCTGTCAGACTGTCAGAAGATCTGATCTTTGTCAGGTAATGATGGCTTTGCCACGTCAGCGCAGCGCGCTTTGGTGGTAGCGCAGTTCAGCTCGCGCGTTCAATTTGTAGCCCAATCTATTTCCTGTACAGTCCATTTGAAGGGTACACAGTTGAGAATTCTCTGCCTATTTGATAGATGCAACTTGATTTTTAGGACATACAAGACCCCCTTCAAAGTTTTCGAAATTTGAAAATATTCAAAGCATCGAAATACTTAAAATTTTGAATTTTAAAATCAAGTTGCGCTGTGGTTGCACGTTTGGAGGAATTAGCTCCGACTTTCTCGGCGCAATCGGAGGTGGCTGTTATACTTCTGAAAAACTATAAATAGTTTTATTTCTCATTCTTTCAATCTTTACTTGCTTTCGAATTCTCAAGAGATAGAAGCTCCACCCCTACTCTGACTTCTTCTTCTTCATCTCGTCGACGACAGCAATGGCACCCAAGCGATCGGCCACCGAGAAGGGAAAGGCCCCCGTCGAACCCTCGACTCGTGTTGCACTACGAGTATCTCGTCACGAGACGGGTCACCCAACGCATCAAGGTGAATGACAAATCATGATCGAAACCCCCTTTTTAGGGTTTTTGATGTTTTCAGACCTTCATACCTCTCTCTTTTTAGAGATCGATGGTATTTGTGCCACCCTGTTTAGGGTTTCGCCTGCATGTACAACAGTTTTCATTTTTATGAAAACTGTATTCTTGCACAATCGGTTGGAAAGCGATGACAAAATGTTCGGCGCAAACCATCGATTTGCGCAAGTCGGTTGTGCCAGCGCAAACTAATGTCTTGCGCAAGTATGTTAGCGCAATATGACGTCTTGTGCACATTGGCTGTGCTGGCGCAATCTGATAACTTGCGCATGTTGACTGTGCTGGCGCAATCTGATAACTTGCGCATGTTGACTGTGCTGGCGCAATCTGATAACTTGTGCATGTTGACTGTACTGGCACAATCTGATAACTTGCGCATGTTGACTGTGCTGACGCAATCTGATAGCTTATTTCACACAGCGCAATTTGATGAACTTTTGAAGAAACTTTTTTATTTTGCATATACTATCTTTGTCTTCTTTATTGATGCAGTTAACCTCAGGGAAGATCCCAACTATGAGGTTCTTGCAGGATCTCTGGCTGAATCTGAATTCAAGAAAGATCTCTCGTACGGGTCATTTCCTCAGTATGCCCTACCGTCATCTCGGCAAGCTGTCCTGATTGCGCAAGACAATAAAACTTTACTGTGTCTGATGAACGGGCAGCCTCTTCAAACTGCGGACACGGTCACCCATAAGAAACCTCTATTCTTATTTGGTGAGGCTTTTGACAAGAATTCTCAGCCGAGGCCTCTCATGGAACAGAGAATTTTCCAGAGGGGCGAGAAGACGATACTTCTGCCAGAGATCTCCAGATGCCTTCCTTTGTCCCGATATGCTTTTGCGGGCTATCCCAGAAGAATGGAATGGAACATAACTCCACTACAGCAAGCCCGAGCGAGAAATATCTGTGTTAAGAAGGGACCAGATCATAAAGATGTGTTCTACAGTTCCTCTGAGCGACATAGCTCCATACTCAGAGAACTAAAACCCGGTTGCATCCCGCTGGAAGATTCTTCCCTGCTGCTACCAGTGAGAACTCCAGTATTCGCAAATGAGTTTGCGAAGGTGGAAGGAAGGTATCCGGACCAAGATCTGCGGTTGACAGGTCTTGTGAACCCGGATAATAAAAGATGGATCTGTGTGGCCAATTGGATATTGGTCCAATTTAAAGCTCAGCTCAAGGAGATTGATCTGTACCAAGCAGTGTACGCCACTGTTTATGGCTTCCCTCCCAATCCACATCTATTCCTCGCGTTGGCGGAGAGATACAATTATAGGACTGGGATATTCATGACGCCACGCAGGGAAATTAGATTAGCTTTGCACGAGATGAAGTACATCTCTCATCTGCCAATGGGGGATATCCCCTATGAAGAGTTTGTCCCGACAAATGATGAGTTGGACAGACTGTGCCAGAAGAATGCAGATATGGTAGCTGTCTTTGAGGAGCTACTATGCCATTACAAGATATGTTCTTTATACTACAAGAGTGGCACATCCGGCACCTGCTGTTCCACCAAATGGTTGCCCTATCTTTTCCTCAACCATATTATTGAGAAGAAGACAAAAGAACATGAGAACTGTCATCCCAACTTCTTCCGACCACTTAGCAATAGCGAAGTGATAGAGTTGATGGAGACACACAATGATATGGATATCAAGATTGAGGATGATCTTCAATATCCTCCTTTCAAGGAAGGGGACATCATTGAAAGCTACATGAGGATGGGTTACAGACCCATGTCGAAGGAAGTCCAGTTGGCAGGTTTCCTCACTTACTGGCTTCAGCGATATGTCGTTCCTGGGGCCAATGCAGTTGACCGCTTCCATCGCGGTGTACTGTTCGCTGCCGTCCGCCTAGTTTTCGGCTACCGGATGGATTTATTGTCAGCAATGACATGTAGAATGAATGTCGGCCTCCGTCTCTTCGTTGATTCGATGATTCAAGAAAAAGGTGAAAAGGGAAGTTTTCCTCGGCTGGAACTTCCGTACATATATCTGTTTGGATGGCTGCTTCTACACCACCCTTCCTTAATGAATCCTAATATGGGGGCAGTGGGCGGCAGCTTTTTAAGAAGATTCTCTGGATGTAAGTGGATCTATACCACTTTGAGAGACTGCCGGCGAACTCTGAATCTCGACAAGGGATGGAACTTTTACTGCGTTCCTCCTTCAGTTGGTTATGAGCATATGTCAACAAACCTCGTCGACTCTATGAGGATGCAGCCTTTGGGCCATACAGCTTTCGACTGGCTGAGGACAATTCAGCCATCACATTTGGTGTACCGGTTCGAAGATGAATGTTATCTCGAGCCTTATCTGCCAAGCCGCTTAATTTGTACGCCAATTCGGCTTTGACCAATTTCATGGGGACAACGCCATAACGTGCCTACAGGGAAAATGTTATTTGATTGATGGAGCCCGGGCTTGGGCCTACTACAATGCCCGTGACACCAGGACGACATTTTCGATGCCTACAAAGAATGATCGTGGCCCACGCATGCTGTACACTTATTCCATCTTCTATACGTCAGCAAATACGTTTGCTGAGAATTTCAATTTGTCAGACAGCTTTGCGACGGCAACCCGTTTTAGAAAAGGAGCACCTGTTTTGGTGCTTCCTGGTAATGATGAAGAGCACGAGCTAGCTGATGCACCTCTAGAAGCTTCGAGGGAAGCCAACTTCGCTGAAGAAGTCTACGAATCGCTGCGTGTCTCTTTGAAAGTTGTAAGATCTTCGATCAAGGAGAAGAAGAGGAAGGCAGAAGAAACATCTTCTCATGTCTCAAAGAAGAAGACCGCCGTAGACTCTTCAGAAAGAGTCACTACTCGCTCGCAGTCTCGGCAACAGGCCGAGTCGGTTCATAGAGAAGAGGCAACAACCCCTAATTCCATTCAAAGAAAAACACACGCAGCAGACGTAGAGATTCCAGAAGAACCTCTACGCAGGACAAAATTAGCTTTCAGAAAGAAAATAACCACTCCCCCAAGATCTGTCCATACATCGGCGTTGATAAGTGATGTTGCCGGGGTTATGATGCCTTCTCCTACACCTGCTTCTGAGCCCAGGCAGGAAGCTTCTAGTGCAGAGAACAGGGACAAGATTGCAGAGACAAGGGAGGAGACCACAGAGACAAAGGATGGGGCTGCAGAAGCAAGAGAAGCAACTGCAACTCCAACCCCAATCAATGAGTCGAGATCATCTGTCGAAGTAGTGCGATCTCCTATGCTTGTAACAGAAACTGCCCCCCTTCCCGCTACACCAAGATCGCATCGGGCTAAAGAAGATCGACTGATGATCGAGGCCCTAGAAGACTGTGACTTCGGCCTTCATGATGACATAGATCCAGTCGACGCACGTGATAGCGAGAAAGCACGAGAAGAGGGTGCAGATGATGAAGAAACATCTATAGAGGATGACAATCTGAATCTAGAAGAGAATGTCGATGCCCATGCATCCCAAGAGAAGAACACTGTTAATGAAGTAGCACCGGAGGAAGCTACTGTTACCAATCAAAGAGGTATTGACTGATATTGATAATCCTCTTTTATAGATCAAATGACTGACATCTTAATTTTCATTTATGCAGAAATTCAATCTTCTCCAATTCCTCTGGTATGCACTGATATAGTGCAGGCAAAGGTGATAGCCAGCAGCAGCCGTCATTTATCAGGCGGCTCTGAAGCGGGAAGCAGTCAGGCAGTGATGTCTGAAGCTACTTCTGCGAGGCTGCAGCCTATTTCAACAGATGACAATCTTGTCACTAAACCCAGCATTGGTAAGCTTGCCTTCATTTTGGTCCCTTTTAACAGTTTTCAGTGACAGCAAACTAATGATGTTTATTTGATCCCGCGAAGAACATCTGGGAGGAGCAACCAGCTCCACTTTGGCTCCTTTGTCCAAAGAGATTTCAGCCCATGTTCAAGAAGCCGAACTTCCGTCTTTACAGGCATTTGCTGCTTCAACTTCTATAGGAGTAGCTGCTACACCCAGTGCAGCGGCTACCAACAGATTTATAGTTGGTTCCTTCACCAACCTCTTCTTCACTTCATTAGGACCCTTAGTAGAAAGGGTAATAGAGAAAGAGAATGTTGGTTTCATCACTATCAGAAGTCCAACTTCTTATTTGATCGGCAGCATCCGCAGTCAGGGTGATGAAGCTCAAGCTGCCTATCTTGAACATGTACTGGATGAGCTGGAGGAATCAATTAAGATTTACAAAGATCTTAATCGTGGAGAGGTAGAGCCCCTGGTGAATGCTGAGTTTGAAAGGATGACTCGAGAAGCGAAAGTCACGAAAGCTGATTTCAAGACTTTCTTGGACACCTTCGCTACGAAGTCTTCAGAGTATGATTCTTAGATGGAAATAGTAGCGTCTGCTGCTGGAGAGAAAGAAAAGAAGGTTGCTGATCTGAAAACAGAGTTTGCTCGACTTCAAAAAGAGTTGAGAATCGTTCAACTTGCTCTTGAGGAAGAGACTACACAGCATCAAGCTGCAGTTCAGCAACTAGACATTCTGACCCACGAGAAGAATGAGTTTGTCAGAATTAACCAAGATGAAATCGCTCGCCGACTAGTGACCTTGCCATCCTTTGACGATAAATCTGGAATGGCGGAAGCTAGAAAACGAGTGCTGGATTCGCGTGAAGAACGGCTCCAATCCTTGAAGCAGCAGATAGCTAATCTGATGACACCTCCAGCTGAATAAGAAAACTTTTTGTATTTTCTCTTTTATGATATATTTTTTTGTAACATCTTTTATCTTAATCAATAAAAAGACATTATTTTTTGTGGCTCTATCATTTATTGCATATCCCATTATGGATATAAATAATAGCGATAGAAAATATATTCAGAGGTTCAAGACATGATATAATTCTTGATTTAGAAAATAATTATATTCATTATATCTGCTCAGAGGTAATGTGGACATGGCAGAATATAATTTGTTGAATATCATTATTTCAGTGACAACTTAATCAGAGATAATAAATATGTGACAAGTTGCTGATATGGATGAACGGATGAATCGTCAAAATATATGAACGAAATGAATCATCGGAATGAACGGATGAACCGTCAGATGAATGGAATGAACGGGTGAACCGTTGAATGGATGGAATGAACAGATGAACAGATGAACCGTTGAATGGATGGAATGAACGGGTGAACCGTCGGATGAATGAAATGAACGGATGAACCGTCAAATGAATCAGATGAACGGATGAACCGTCGGATGAATGAAAGAATGTTGTGAAGAACGCGTCGCTTCGATTCGCTTAATCGACTGTTTCAAGAATCGCTGTCTATAAATAGAACAAAAATTTAGATGGAATGATCAATTTCACTTTTAACACAAAATGTTGTCTGAAAATGCATCGAAGAAGGCTGAAATTGTCCGCAAGGTTGAAGAAATCACTGAGGAGCGTCCAGCCGAATCAACCCAGCCAAAGCAGACGGAGGCGGGCGAAGGTTCGTCTGCACCCAAGCCGCCACGGGATATCTTGGACTTCTTGGTTGAGCCAGGGAAGACTGAAAAAGAAGAAGCCATGAGGATGGCTGCTTGCGCGTTTCTAGTGAAATCGAGCAAGGATGTCCTCGGCTCTTTTGCCGACTATGTTTTTGAAAAAGGACGGTAGTGGTCCTCGTCCTATCTTTAAGAAGGACGATAGTGATTCTCGCCTTTGATATCATGTAACATCGTTTATGATGAAATAAAATCAAACTTTATTTATGAACTGTCTGATCATATTTACAAGAAATCCCATTTACATTCATACGTAATACTTTTTAAGGAACTTATCATTGATGGGCGTCATTGCAACTCGACCGTCTAGCTCTGTGAGTTGATAGGCTCCATTTAAGAAGACTTTACTCACGATACAGGGCCCTTCGCATTTTGCATCGAACTTGCCGTTGCTCATGTGAGTCATAGTCATGGGACGTCTGACTGTAAGAACGAGTTCTCCTTTCTGAAAGGCTCTGACTTTAACTTTGCGGTTAAAAGTCTTCGAGATGCGGGCTTGATATAATTCTATGTGTTGTTGAGCTAATAACCACTTCTCGTCGAGCGCTTCTAATTCTCGAAGTCGAAGGAGATCGTTGTTCTCTGTCGTCAACTCATTGGCAATAGCAATCCTTAGATATGGAATTTGAAGTTCCAAGGGTAGAACTGCTTCACAATCGTATACCAGAGAGAAAGGTGTACAGCCTGTGGGGTTGCGGACCGTAGTGCGGTAGTCCCATAGACATTTTCCAAGCTTTTCACTCCAGTTCCGTTTGTTAGTAGACACAAACTTCTTAAGAAGCTTGATAATAGTCTTGTTAAAGGCTTCAGCCAAGCCATTAGCAGCAGGATTGTAAGCTGTCGACACGACATTGTCAATTCGATGATCGTCACAGAACCTTGTGAACTTTTGACTGATGAACTGAGGTCCATTATCATGAATGATTCGTCGAGGTATACCAAATCTGTAAATGACATAATGTTTGACAAAGTTGATAACAATGCTGGTTTTAACTTCAGCCAAAGGTATAGCTTCGGCCCACTTGGAGAAATAATCCGTTAGGGCTAGTATAAACCGATGTCATTTAGAAGAAGGAGGATTGATTGGACCTATAATATCCATGCCCCAAGCTTCAAAAGGCCAGGAAGCAGCAGTCGGATGAAGGAATTCCGACGGTTGATGAATGAAATCTGCATGGATTTGACAGGCTCGACATTTTCTTGCATATTCGATAGCATCAGATACCATAGAGGGCCAATAGTAATCCATTCGTCGGATACGATCTTGTAGTTTAGGGCCGGGTTGATGTGCTCCGCAAATACCATCATGAGCTTCATGCAATACTTGCTTCGCTTCATCACCAGCAAGACAGCGCCAGAATAGACCGTCATAAGTCCGTCGATAGAGAGTCTTGGTGGTCTGATTGTTGTAGAATTGAAGAGATCGTCGGCGAATACTCGTAGCCTCCTTAGGATCTTCAGGAAGTATGTCATGAACTACGAAGTCAATGAAAGGAGCTCTCCAATCTTCATTGATAACATTGACTTCGGCGAAGTTACTGAACTCAATGTTGCGATTATTTTCAATGCAGAACAACTCTCTGTTGGAAATAACAACCACTTGTTGTCTTTTGACTGGAATTGCTAAGACTGCTGCGAGATTAGCTAAAGCATCTGCCTCAGTGTTACAAGCTCGTCGAACATATTCAATAAAGAAAGCTTTAAATAATGTAGCCATGTAAATTACAGCTTCATGATAGGGCATTAGATCTTGATGGCGAACTTCATATGCTCCTCTAACCTGATTGACAACCAGTTTAGAATCGCCGTAGACTTCAAGATATTCGACCTCCAACTGTTTAGCTAACTGGAGTCCGATAAGCAAGGCATTGTATTCAGCCACATTGTTAGAGCATGGCTGATCTAAGGAATAAGCTCTTTGGATAGCTAATCCTTCTGGAGAGACTAGAACAATTCCAACTCCTGCGATAATGGTCCCATTGGGTCCGATCCGGGATGCTCCGTCGAAGACTAGATGCCAGGTAGGAAATTCTTCAAAGATCATGTTTGATTCCAATGTTTCATCTGGAATTTCATCATAAAGCTTAGATGTCTCCGGAACAGGATGAGCTGCTAAAAAGTCAGCCAGTGCTTGACCCTTAACAGACTTTTGCGAAACATAAACCATGTCATATTGGGCTAGCAGAATGGCCCATGTAGCCAGTCGGGAATTGAGTGTGCTAGGCTTCTTCATCAATACCAGAAGAGGATTAACTCGGGAAATGATGTGAATGGTTTAGCCAATGATATAATACCGAGTCTTCTGAACAGCGAACATAAGAGCTAAGCATTCTTTCTCAACCGGACTATAATGGTGTTCAGCACCAATCATAGTATGACTAAGATAGTAGATGGCTTGTTCATGGCCTTCTTTGTTCTTCTGAGCAAGTAAAGCACCCAATGAATGATTCATAGTACGGACATACATTAAGAATGGTATACCTGAAGTTGGTGGCACCAAGACTGGTGGGTTCATGAGATATTGCTTTATATCATCAAATGGTCGTTGACATTCTTCAGTCCAAATGAAAGATACACCCTTCTTCATTAACTGAGTAAATGGTCTGCAGCGTCCAGACAGATTTGAAATGAATCTCCTGATGTACGTAAGTCGACCTTGGAATCCTCGTAGCTCTTTTAAGTTGCGTGGAGGACGCATCTCTTGAATGGCTTTGATCTTCTCGGGATCTACGTGTATACCCTTAGAGGTAATGACGAAGCCGAGAAATTTACCACTAGAGACACCCAAGAATGACTTGGTGGGATTCATTTTAAGTTGATGTTGGCACATTAGATTGAAGATAGTTCTTAAATCTTGGATGTGATCTTCCTTTAGACGACTCTTGACAGCAATATCGTCGACATAGCATTCGTCAGTCTTACGAAGATGATCTCGAAAGATGGTACTCATAGCTCGTTGGTAAGTTGCACCAGCGTTCTTGAGACCAAATAATTCTATGTGTAGCAGTAGACTCCGCAAGAAGTGCGGAAAGAAGTATGTTTTTCATCTTCAGGATTCATCCGAATCTGATTGTATCCAGAGAATCCATCCATGAAGGATATTCTTTCAAACCCACAAGTATTGTCGATCATGACATCTGTAATAGGAAGAAGAAATTCATCATTTGGACAAGCTTCATTAAGATCCCGGAAGTCGATGCAAACTCGAACTTTGCCAGTTTTCTTCAAGACTGGGACAACGTTGGCTACCCAATCTGGATGTTGTTCTTCTCGAATAAAGCCACAAGCTATGAGCTTTTTGACTTCATCAACAATTGCGTCCATCATTTCTGGCTTGAATCGCCTTTGCTGTTGTTTGACTGGCTTTGCATTAGGCAAAATATTCAGTTTATGAGTAGCAACTTTGGGATCTAGACCTGGGATGTCTTCATAATTCCAAGCAAAGACATCAATGTATTCTCGAATAAGAAGAATTAATTCTTGCTTATCCGCCTCTGAAAGGTTCTTGTTGATGAATATTGGACGAGGTGGCCCGCTTTCTCCTACGTCAATTTGAATCAATTGATCTTCGGTAGGAGGTTCTCGTTGCTCGATTCGGAGTTCCCATTGGGTATCCATTCGTTGAGCCCAAGGATCTGTTTCGGGATTTTCTTCGATATCCTCGTCATAGCCTTCCGGGAATTCAACGAAAACCATGTTAGATGATACGATCAATCGATGAACTTGATCGATACTGGTGTCAGAATCCTATGATCTGGAATCAGAGGAGTTGGAGCGCTCTTCACTATCGGATTCGGAGACTTTCGAAGAAAAGACCGGAGGTGAAGTATATCCGAGACCTATTTTCGTCCTGCTGTAGTACATCTCTGATTTTCCTTTCGTAACAACCATACGGATAGGCGTTCGTCTACCCTTACCATAATTGAGGCCATTCTTGAAGTCATAACCCATCTTTCGGATGATGTCTTTTGATTGTTGACTATAACGACGAAGTTGGAGATGTCCTATATCGTTATTTTTGCTATCATCCGTATAGCTGAATTTTTGTTTTGGCCCTTTACTAAAAAGTATTGGACTCTCGCCTCTCTTTCGAGAAGGGACAACAAAGTATGAGTCATCTGGATATTCAAATACTACTTTCGTCTGAAGGGATTGTACGACTCCTATTGTAAATGACTGAAAGCTATCTAGCATATCCAAATAGTATTTAGTATGATAAATGACATCAGTATACTAGAAAGTAGATGCTTTTTTATTGATTTGTACATCTATATTTACAACAGGACCTTTAGCCTTAGCCGTCTTGGTCAGATCGATTACAAGAGGAGGATCAGAAGAGCAAAGAGGTTTAGGCTTGTTGCGACGAAGGTCGATAACAAGCGGCTCAGAAGAGGTGAGCTCCCTTTGATCTTTGTTACGACGTAAGTCGATAACCAGTGGCTCAGAAGAGGTGAGCTCCCTTTTATCCTTGTTACGACGTAAGTCGATAACCAGTGGCTCAGAAGAGGTGAGCTCTCTTTGATCTTGATTAACACCAGTTGATTACTTCTGGGCTGGCAGATGAATAGCTAGTGGTTTGGAGGATTGAGGATGAGAAACACGCCCTTTGACAGGTATGATGAGAGTGTCACTGGGCACTGCTTCCTGTTCTTCTTCACCATCCATGGCTAATACCACCTTCATAAACTCTTCTTTGTACATGCGAGCGTCGTTGCAATATGCTTCAATGCCTTTAAACGGGTAGAGATCTGCAACTTCTTTTTGGACTTCTCCTTTGTCATCAACGTATTTGAAGCATTGATGGAGAGTAGAAGGAACAATATTGTGTTCATGCAGGAATGGTCTCCCCAGAAGAGCATTGTAGGAACAACTATGGTTGTCTATAATATAGAAGGTCACCTTCGTGCGAAGATTGCCGATTTGGAGTTCTAGGCGTATCTTGCCTAAAGGTTCACTTCTTTCCTGGTTGAATCCCAGAATGGTGGTGATAGTGCCGGAGAGGCTATGTACTGGAATCTTCAGAGCATCCAACATTGTCTTAGGCATGATGCTGAGTGCTGACCCTGGATCTATCAGAATACGATCGACCTTCATGGAGTCGACATATCCTGTAAAGTAGAGAGGACGGTCATGTCGATTGTCTTCCATTAACATGTCATCTTGTGTGAAGGTAATATTTGGAATTAATTCCAGCACACTGTGACAATGAAGACAAGAGACAGGTTCTGAGTCAGGTTTCTTGAGAAGAGTTAAGCAAGTGTATGCCTGTATCAAAGCCTCACTCAGTGTTTCTTGAGTCTCTTTAGAGAGGCGTAAGAGCTCAAAAATAGACATCCTAGCCGGTGTGTTGGCCAGTTGAGCCAATATATCAAAGTTATATGGCTTTTCAAGTCCAGAGGGGGATAACTTCTTCAAAACTTTGTCGAAGCGGACTTGTTGTTTGCCTTTGTCAGCTACTGTGGATTTAGGAAGAGTTGGTTCTGCAACCGGTAATGATGTAGAAGGGCTGACTTCTGTAGAGACAGGCTGCACTGGAACAGCCTCGGAGGATGAAGCAGGATCCTCCTGAGTTTCGGGATGCTCCCTTAATAGATTTTCCCTGACCTGGTGTCTAACAGGATTTCTTCTTCAACTATGGGGTCAAACGACACCATATTGCAGCTCTTTGTTTTGCCTTTGGAGCGTTCTTTTTGCTTGGAGGAAGAAGGAGCTTCAAAATTTTGTGGAGGAGAAAGATTCTCAATCTCAAGAATGGTCCTGGGAATGGAGATGATGCCACTCTGCACCACTTATGGCGGGAAGTCACCAAACTGTACAGAAATCATGTTGGCTGTAACAGTCTTTTCATCCAGCTGGAGAGTGATGACACCGGCGTTGACTAGCTCTTGAATCTTGCCTTTGAGCACATAGCATGCCCGAGTAGGATGCCCTATGAACCTGTGATAAACACAGTACTTAGGGTGGTCAGTCTTACCGACTTCATCAGGCTTCTTCGGATCAGGAAGTTGCAATTTATTGCTCTTCAGCAGACAGTCGAAGATGCTCGTTGTATCATTTTCATCAAAGGAATACTCTACTTTTGGGCGAGGTTCCTTTGGTGGAGGTGCAGAAGGAGTAGAGGTAGACGTGGGTTGAGCCACGTTAACAGCCAAGGATTCCTTGTTCTTGAGATTGATATTCAAGATTTCTTTGTTCTTGCGGTTGTTCTGGCGATTACCGCCACCGGATGCAGAAGATTCATCTCGATCAGGGTTAGACATATGTATCCCCAACTGCTTGAACTTCTCGGCACTCACTTCAGCTGCCTTAGCGTTGACAATGAATGACGGCCAGTCCTGGAACTGTGTTGACCCCGTCCATATGCTGATGATAGGCAACACGTTTGACTTACAAGTGTCTATCGTTACAACAGATGGGGTTCCGGAAGGCATTTTGAGTGCTTCTCGGCAGAATCGTTCAATGAAACTCTCAGTAGTTTCATTATGTCTTTGCTTGATCTTGTTGAGGGCGGATATAGTCATATCGTTGATACCCTCGTAGAATTGTTCCAGGAATATTTGCTTGAGCCCGGCAAATAAAGTGATAGAGCCGTCAGGCAGGCTGCGGTACCAATCATATGCTGTACCGGCCAAGCAGCCGACGAAGACTCTGGTAAGAAGAGAATCACTTGGCTGGAGCTGGACAGTCATTACCTCAAAATTATTAATGAACTGACTCGGAGAGGTGCTGCCGTCAAACAGCGTGATTGTAGGAATCTTGTACTTTGGAGGGAACGAGACTTCTTTCCATTCCACTGGATAAGGTTGTTTGATCCCAAGCCTCTGTAGACCGTCTTTCTCTTTGAAGGCCTCGAACTGATTACGTAGTAGTTTTATAGCCTCATTGGCATCTCCTGAGGATGGAGAAGTAATAGGCTGGCTCACCGTGTTAGGAGAAGGAACAACATGGTAAGCACTACCCCCAGCCCCTGAATGACTAGGTGTAACTTGAATAGGTATTGAGGCTACAGGAGGGGACGGTACCCCCAGACCTGTATTGACAGGCACCAATGATGCTATAATCTCTGGATTGACAGCAGGTGCAGTCGGTGATACTGTATGTTGAGCTATGATAACACTATGCATACTTGCGATCATGTCAGCCATGGTCTTCAATTTATCTTCCAGTGCAGCGATTCGTTGTTCTTGACTGGCCGAACTAGAAGCGTCTGGATCTTCAGTGACAACATAAGCCGACACTTCTCTAGGCACAGTAGAAGACACTGTCTGTTCAGAGCTTTCACTGTATGCATCGTAATCAGAGAAAGAATCGTCCCCTGAATGAGAAACAGAGAAGTGACCAGAAGGATCTTGGAGAAGATTTCTTTGACCGATTTTGTCTCGACTTCGAGATCGGGTGTGTCGGAATACTCCTTAAGAGAATTCATGGAGTAAATCCAGATATCGTCGACTGGGACTACGGGGTTTGCCGTGCTTTGAACACTTCCTACCCCCAGTATCCCGAGACGCCATGTTGACGGAAGCAAACAACACCTCGTTTTCATCTTCTGACATCGGTTCAGAAGTTGCAAGGTTCAGACGATCGAAGACAGATCGTTTTGTTGTCTGGCAACAGCACTGGATAACCACTTTGTGATTACACTGGCGTTTAAGTGGTTGAACTGGAGGTATTGAGATGTTGTCTCGCTTTTCTTTAAGGTACTCCCGGAGGTCAGATGTGATGACGGGACGAGGTAACTTCTGAGGAATATACTCTTTGACAACATTCGGAACATAGTTTCAATTCTACAAGTGTTTAGTCCCGTGAGTATACAGAGAAGTACTCACTTTATTAGCATAGTTGTCAGGATTCTTCATCCTGGAAGTTTGCTTCTGATGCAGGTTCATCTTTGGTATTGGCTGCTTGCATTTCGCTAAAGTTGATGTAGATCGAGGCCTATTGAGATAAGCCCGTAGATCAGCAAATTCACCCCCAGGAGCTTCTGTCTGAGACACCATTAGTTTTCCCTGCTTCGATCGGGATATCCGAAGGGTAAGAAGATCTTGGAATTCTGCTACCGGAGTAGGCAGAATACCCCTTTAATCAGTACATTTCCCTTTGGCAGGGATAAGAGAATTCTTGTTTGAGAGAGTCCTCGTACTAATCGGTGCCGAGGCTGTAGAAGCATGGAAAATAATATAGAAAGAGCCATGCGGCCAGGAAACCCCATGCGATTCGGAAAGCCCCTGCGGCTCAGAAGATCCATGCGGCTCAACGCATCTATGCGGCTCTGTGACGGCTGACAGCTCTGATGAGACGACAGCCCTGACACAACGAGGTAATTATGACTCTGTCATAATGGCAGACTCCTAGGGAAACGAAGGAGATCTCTAACATAATCCCCCGAGATCCAGAAAATGCTATGCGGCCTAGACACGTGGACAGTCATATACGGCTCGAGCGGAGACTCCCCATGCGGCTCAGGCCGAAATTGTCCTATGCGGCCCAGATCGAAACAGCCCTATGCGGCTCAAGCGGAGACTCCCCCTATGCGGCTCAAGCAGACGCTCCCCCATGCGGCTCACGAGGACCATCTCCATGCGGCTCAAGAAGGGGTTACCCGTCATGCGACCACCTACGTCCATGCGGTCCAGAGTATCATGTGACTCGGAGGTTCGGGGGCCACTCCCCAACAGCCTTGACACGTGGCCGGGCTTATGCGGCTCAATCCTCATGCGGCTCAGAATTCGCTCAGTGGCTCCCAGGACTCGTGTCATAAAGCCAATCAATTTCTCAGATTTACTACAATCAAAGATTGGGTCAAATCCCCATAATATGGGACACGTGGCAGAAGAATGAATTAAACTTATTCATTCAGATTTGCAGACATCAGCAGATCATCATAAGGGAGATTTATTCCAATCAGCATTAATTACTGAGAGGATTTGGCACAATCTACATTAATAGCCCAGATCCATTACACTCAAAACTAAGGGCCCAGATTGATCAATCAACAGGCCGTCGCCACTTTAAGGGACAAATCATTGTAAACCCTAATGATAGCATTCCCTTCTTATAAATAGCAAGGTGCCATTCCCTTGCGAAGGGACCCTTTTCGAGATCAGAGAGCACCAGAATACTTGGAGAGAAAAAAGCAGAGAGAGAGAGCAAAGAAAGCATTTCTTCAACGCCAAACAATCTTCTGGAGTCAAGGCTGCATACCGATCGTCCAAGGAGTAAGGCAGAGCTGCCGTAGCTTTCCCGAGCCTCTATCGTCACCCTCCAGACTCTAAAATAAATAATTGTACTTAGACTGCTGTACCTAGGTTTTCGTCCCTAGGCTTTCTTTGTGCAAGCGAGTTTGTATTGTGAAGTAAAAGTCCAGTCCTCCGATAATTGTTCTGCTCTTTTATATTTCATGGCAAACACGATGGCGACTCTGCTGCAGACCAACTTCTCCACGGCTGAGGAGTTGGTGACGCAGTCGGATGCAGCCAAGCTTGGCTCTATGTAACAGAAGATGGTCGTCCGTTTCGACCAACAGGCGTTCGAAGAAATGCTCTCTGAAGGAAGTGTCGGCCCGATCCAGAAGCGAACCTGCACAAAGAAAGCCCGCTGCGAGTGGAGGCCAAAATCGTTTGCTCCTTCACAAGCTCTGGACGGGATACTCTCTACTACCCAAGACGGCAAAGGCGACTCTCATACGGCTCCACTTCGAGCCGTAGAGCACTCTGCTGTCCCTAAGTCCGGCAGAGGAAAGCACTACGATGCTGGACTTGCAGGGACAAAGAGAGACTCTATGCGCCCCAAGAAGAAGCCGAGCACTCCTGTGGCCAAATCTGCCAACCACATGCAGGAGGCTCATGCGGGTGAATCTACCAGCCGCATGAAGAAAGTCTATACGGCCAGATCATCCAGCCGCATGAAGAAAACTCATATGGCTGAGACTCCCAACCGCATGAAGAAAACTCATGCGGCTACGTCTGCCAGCCGCATGAAGACTACTGATGACAGCCATATGACACCCACTCCGCGTAGCTCTGTATTCGACCACCTGTCTTATGGTCCTGATCTCTTGTGCTCCCAAGAAGATATGTCTGACTCTCTCCAGTATCACTTAGACTCTTCCTACTATGTGCCCTTACGCACTAGAGCGAAGAAGTCTAAGGCAGCGCGAGCCTGGCGAGTTCGGTCCGCTGATCTGACCTTTGACCATCCGAGCGTCCCACATACCGTTATACGAGCCTCAGATGGGAAGTGGTACAGAACCACTCGAGTCCAGCCCCGGCGGCAAACGGACAGAGAGGTGCGCAAAAGTCTCCCAAAATCCAGGGAGCAAGTACGGTCGATCCAGACCCATCTGACTTACGTGAGGCTATCCTCCACAAACGCAAGGAAAGAGAAAATACATCGAGGTACGAAAAGTCCTCCTACGAACGTCACTGTACCCAAGTCATCGTCAACTGCTGCTGCAATAACGCGACAGTGCGAGAAGACCGGCAGTCCGTCTTTCAAAGACTGCAACAGCTGTCTTCAGAAGACGAGACACTTCCTGTCGTCTCCTACAACTCTGCTCGGAAAGTCCCCACTGATGAAAGAAGGAGGAAGACGAATGTCCCCAGCCCAAAGATTTCAACCACTTCTAAAAGACTGTCGTCTAAACGGGTGCCCACAACCGGATTTTTCCAAGGCACCCGCTCTAAGACAAAATCTGCTACAGTGGGAGATTCGTCATCCACAACGCAGGGGGTTGCCGGGACTGGGGGTAGCACTCCTCCGAACCTCCACAACAATCCGATGTTCCAAGAAGACGAGCCAGGGGAGACAACTCTCCCATCAGATGCAGCAAACCCCGACGTCCCCGAGGACGTCCACAACTTCCAAGACGAGGCGAACTCGGAAACTGGGGGTACCGTTCCTTCCGAATCCGAACCAGAGGAGAACATTCCCACATACCCCGACGACTTCTCACTACATGGGTATGATTCGGAGGGCGCTTCCTCCACCACTCAGTCCATCTCTCCTCATGTGAAGACAGTATTCATGACAGACAGCAGCCAAGGTGGTTCCAGCGATCGCCAACGCATCAACACTCTCGAAGCCATATTGCTTGCCTTGGTCAAGTCTGTGGACGAGATCAAAGTGGCCCTTCCAACTCTGCAAGGAGGAACACCTGGCCAAACAAGCGCGGGTCCCGCGGTCAATACGGACTCGAATTCGGCGACACCGAACCCGGGCAACGATCCTCCTGAAACAACATCCCCCACCGCCGTGGACGAAGCCCGCGAAGCGAGAAGAGAGGTCCAAGAGCTCCGAGCCATGTGTCACGCTCGAGAAAATTCTTAAGACCTCAGAATACGGCAACCATACCCTGCTGCATGGAGGGATGTCCCCTTCCCGCCAAGATATAAGCCGTTCAATATCAATCCTTATGATGGCAAGACCTCAGCAAGTCGGTACATCACTGACTTCGAGGTTACCACCGACCATCTTCCCCATGACGATGCCATTCTCACACGTTCATTCATCGGGGCATTGGAAGGGGTCGCCTTCGATTGGTATCGCAACCTGCCAGACAACTGCATCCACTCCTTCGCCGGCTTCAAGCGCATGTTCTTGGAGAGATTCTATGAAGTAGGGCAAGACATCACAATGTCCACCCTCATGGATGTCGTTCAAGGGAAGAAAGAACTGACAAAAAACTATATCGAGGGTTTTGCCAAACCGCAATGAAGCTGCCGTCTGGAAATCCGGATTCCTCCTTAATTGAAATTTGCCAAAAGAGATTGCTCCCAACAATCAGTCTCTGGATGGGCAAAAGTCAATTCAAGGACTGGAAGACGTTCATCATCAGAGCCACAAGCGCCGAAGAACGATTGAAGAAGGCTCGCCAATTGGGATTGCACATCTCGGATGGAGAGAACAAGGGCAAGCGTCCTAACAACGACAATGGGGGTAGCCCCTCCAACAATCGGGACAGCAGGGGCAAGTAGGCTATGGTGGCCGATACAGCACAGAATCCTGAGCCAAAGCTGGCAGACAAACAATGGCCGCAAATCACTTACTCCTTCGAAGACGGTCACGTCAAGCCCATCTTGGACATGCTCATACAAGGAGACAGAATTCAGCTTCCTCCACTAAGACGGGAACCTCGGCCGGCAGACATGGAGAACCCAAAGTACTGTCCTTACCACCGCTACGTCCACCATGCCACATATGACTGTTACCAACTAAAATGGTACATCCAAAACCTCATCGATTCAAACGCTTTGGCCATCGATTTTGAAGAGGTAACAGTCGCAGCCAATATGGTGTCAGTACAATTCGACAGCTTCCCTCCGACGGAAACTCAAGACGGTGTGGTCCCCATCCCTCTGGCAACAATGGAGATTGCTAATCTTTCACCTCCCCGAGAGCAGGCTGCTGGTCTAGTGCCTCTCACCACATCACGAAGGGAGGTCATGTGGGTCCATCCGGACTTGGTATCAGAAGTGACTCAGCCCACAACATCTTTCATTTGCAAGAAGAAGAGTAGAAAAGTCAGGTCCTACCGCACAATCTCGGCAGATATCGAAAAAGCTACAGCCGTAGTCACGCGGTCTGGGGGACAACCCCAACCTGTGGCTGACAATCCGTCTGAAGATCATCGGCCCGCTACAACTGATGCTCTGGGACCGGCTCAGCCTCCGACGACCGACAAGCCTAGGCTGAGGGAGACTCGCTTTGATAAATCCCTCCGAAAAGAGGCATCACAAGGGCTGGAGAAGCCCTACAACTTCGACATCTTAGCGCAATTGGCCAACACACCGGCCAAGTTGTCATTATACGAGCTTCTGAGACTCTCCAAGGATGTTCGCGCGGCTTTGAGCGATGCACTCCAAAATGCCGACGCATACCTGGCTCAAGTCAACCTCACGGAAGAAAACCCGCCTACAGATCTCCAAGACATCGCCTGCACGGGAGCGATGCCCAACATTGTCTTCACTCCGCAGGACATGCTCATCAAAACCAACCTGCATGATCGCCCGCTATACTACACTGGATACATCGACGACATAAAGGTGGATCGGATGCACATTGATCCTGGCTCTTCCATAAGCATTATCCTGAAGGGTCTGCTACATCATCTCCGCATCCCTATGCATTGCCTGACGCCTACAAGAACTGCCATCAGCGGTTTTAATTCGGGCAGGAGCTACCCAATTGGGAAGATTCGTCTGAAGTGTCAAATTGGCGATCTCCAATCCGAAGTCACCTGCTACGTCATAGATGCAGACACTTCCTACAATATCCTCTTGGGGCACCCTTGGATACACGATTATATGATCGTGCCTTCCACGCTGCACCAGTACTTCAAATATATCAACAAACACGGCTTCGTGAGGACAGAATTTGCTGATATCGATCCCTTCAAAGGGGTCAAATCCTACTACTTAGATTCTTGCTTGTACGAAAAGTCGAAGAAGCACCTTGATGAAGGAGATGTGCAAGCTCGTACCGAGATAGCCACAGGATCAGAAGAACCTCTGACGATCCATCTCCAAGCTCACAAACCTGGCAAGTCAGCACCCCTTACCGCCACTCTGCGTAGGGACGCAGTCAGCCTCTCGGCACAAGAAGAGCAGATGATAATCCGGCTGCCAAGGTCTGGCCAAATGCCAAGACCCTCAACGGAGCCACTGACAATCAGGCTGCCGAGAGCCGGCCAGCCGCAGACGGAGAAGCTCAATCCCTCCGAGAAGCCAATTGTTTGCCATGAAATATAAAAGAGCAGAACAATTATCGGAGGACTGGACTTTTACTTCACGTTACAAACTCGCTTGTACAAAGAAAGCCTAGGGACGAAAGCCTAGGTACAGCAGTCTAAGTACAATTGTTTATTTTAGATTCTGGGGGGTGACGATAGAGGCTCGAGAAAGCGACGGCAGCTCTGCCTTACTCCTTGGACGATCGGTATGCAGCCTTGGCTCCAGAAGATTGTTTGGCGTTGGAAGAAATGCTCTCTTTGCTCTCTCTGCTCTTTCTCTCCAAGTATTCTGGTGTTCTCTCTGATCTCGCAAAATGCTCTCTCCTGTATGTATCCGTGCCTCTCTGTGTATCTTACAAGGGAATGACACCCTGCTATTTATAAGAATGGGGGGACCTCATTAGGGTTCACAATGATTGCCCTTCAAAGTGGCGACGGCCTATTGATCGATCAATCTCGGCCATTAATTTGGAGTGTAATGGATCTGGACCATTTAGTGTAGATTGTACCAAATTCTATCAGTAATTAATGCTGATTAGAATAAATCTCCACGATGATGATCTGCTGATGTCTGCGAATCTGAATGGATAAATTTAATTCATTCTCCTGCCACGTGTCCCAGATTATTGGGATTTGACCCAATCTTTGATTACGGTAAATCTGGAAAATTGATTGGATTTATAACGCGTGTCATGGGAGTCCCTGAGCCGCATAAGGATTGGGCCGCATAAAGTTTGAGCCGCATAAGCCTGGCTACGTGTCAGTGCAACTTGGGGAGTGGACCCCAAATCTTCGAACCATATGATAATCTGGACCATATAATGGGTAGTGAGCCGCATGGAGATGATCCTTGTGAGCCGCATAGGGCTGATCCTTGTGAGCCGCATAGGGCTGCGTCTGCTTGAGCCGCATAGGGCTGTCTCGATCTGGGCCGCATAGGACAACTTCAGCCTGAGCCGCATAGGGGGGTCTCCGCTCGAGCCATATATGGCTGTCCACGTGTCTAGGCTGTGTGGCGTTTTCTGGATCTCGGGAGGGAAGGGTTGTGTCAAAGATTTTCTTTGATTTTCTAGGATTCTGTCATTATGACAGTCATAATTACCTCTTTATGCCAGGCCTGTCGTTTCGTCAGAGTGGTCAGCCGTCCAAGCAATTAATGCAATACAGTACGGAGGAGAGAACTGTTTGCAAGCCACGTGTCTTTTCTTCTGAGCCGCATGGAGATCACAGAGCCGTATGGACTCGTTTGAGCCGCATAGATCTTCTGAACCGTATAGGCTGTCTGAGCCGCATGGGGTTCCCTGGCCGCATGGATCTTTCTTTATTATTATTTTCCATGCTTCTACAAGACCCCCTTCAAAGTTTACAATTTGCAAAATTGAAATACTTTGAATAAGAAGCATGATCGTGTGGAAGCTCTTTCTAGCCGCATAGATTTCTTGGCCGTATAGAAGTTTCGAGCCGTAGAGTTGTTTGAGCCGCATGGCCGTTTGAGCCGCATGAGCTCTTTGCCACGTCATTATTGCCACATATGGCAATCTTTTGTATTAAAAGTGCTGTTGATTTGCTGTCAGTCTTAAAGGCCACTTTTTGGTGCTAGATCCCAGGGGTTTGGCCTTTATTTTAGGCGGCTTGCCTCGGTAACCATTGGGTCGGTCCTAGTGTACGCACGGGAACCGAAATATTTTGCTTTTGTTTATAAATGAGGATGGGTTCATTCGGAGGGATTTCTTTGCTTCCTCTTTCGTTCCAACTATTGTTGTCTCGCTTTTCTTTCCTCATTTTCTTTCTCAGATCGTCAGTCATGGCCCCCAAATCTTCTAAGGTCACCTCTGTTGTTGCGAAGGGCAAGAAGGCGGCTTCCTCATCAGCCGTCGTGCCCGAAGTGCACCCTGATGTCCGTCCTGCCCTAAATGGTAAGGGTTGTATTTGGATACTTTGAATCCTAAGAATCCATGGCTCTGTTGCATATTTTTGCACAAGCCTTCACCCAAGTTCGACTATGATAGAGCCGCATATGCTGTATGGACTGTATGACCCTCTCATATCCGAGCCGCATAGGAGATGCCCTATGTTTGAGCCGCATGAGAAGGATTTGAGTCTCTGGATATAAACCGCATGAAGTCTCCTTTGAACGGAGCCGCATAAGCTTCTGACAGACTGATCCGCATAGCATTTAGCGCCGCAAAAGCTCTTCTGCTTAGAACCGCATATGTTCAATTGATCCGCATAAGCTATCGAACCAATGTTATATGGAATTCTCGACTGCTTTGGGCCGCATGAGGCTGTGTTGGCCGAACCACATAAGCTTCCTTGAGGGCGTGCCACGTGGAACTCAATTGAATTTGAGCCGCATAGGGCTTCATTTGATCCGAGCCGCATAGGCTTGCCGGAACTTGAGTTCAGTAACCATCTTTTAATCCTATTTCTTTTTGTCCTTTTTTCAGTGAACCTCCCAACCAACCCAGCAGGAGAGCTTCTTGTGGGTTCAGCTCAGTTTGCCGTGGGCGTGCGGCTCGACGGCTTAATCCGACATATAGTGGATCAGCTTCCCACTAATGAACCTAGGGAGAGGGTGGCTGTCATTACCAACCAACCTTTCCATTTTCTTTGTTCCATGATGAATTCGGGGAAGCTGGACGGAGAATATCTGAAACCGGCTTTTCTCTTTAGGGATGCCTTTTCCATAAAGAACTCTCGATTGTTGGATGTTTCTGAGAACTGGGATTTTTCTGTAGACGGAGTGGAGATCCATATCCCCGAGATGGAGCGGCATTATCCCCTCTCATGGTTTAACATGGTACCGCTGGACAGGACAATGGTGGGCTCCCTGACTCCCACCCGACCGAGAATGTTTGTGGGCAACATCCACTACAACAGACGCACGAGTTCAGCATGTGCGGGCAAGGATTCAGTTAGTCGGAGTGTGATGGGGCTGCTCCCTAGCACTTTTGTAAACGTGACTGGTCCTAACTTTACTTTCACTCGAGCTGATATCTTTCTGAATCAGCTCGCTCGCAAGGGGACTTATCCTGTGGGCAGGTTGTCGCTGCTGAATTGGATAAACCCCATTCCTACATGGGCCAATCTTACCTCATGGATCCTGAGGAAATATGAGGAATCTCTTCGGGAAATTGACCTTTACTACGCCGTCCGGGGTACCTGTTACGGGTTGCCTATTAACAAGCCTTTGTTCATGGCCCTTTTGGAGCTGTACAACCGGCGTACGGGGACTTTCTTCGCCCTCGGGGGAGAGTTGGGGCTTGCTCTCCATGAGATGCATGCTGTTTCCAAGCTGCCGTGGGGAGGCGAGGCCTTTGAAGTATATACCCCGATGAACGAGGAATTCGATGACCTGGATCGACGATTTCCTAGTTTCGTCGCCGTGTACCGAGATCTATTGTGCCATCATAGCATCTGCCACCAGATTGCTATCAAGAAAGAAAATAGCTCAGAAGGGAACGCCCCTCACACCACGGCCTGGGTTGCGTATCTTTTCAAATTACGTCCTTCCGGTCGAGTTTCGTCTCGAGGTCCTCAAACTCCGGAGGAGGTGAAGGACATGATGTTGAAGGCCAAAAGGTCAAGGTCCACCCGTGACAGGTTCGGGAGCCGCACTGATTCCTTCAGTTACTTCCACTACGGTACCCGGGAAATGTCCGATAAAGAAATCTTAGCCGGGTTCTTGATGGTGTGGCTACGAAATTGCATAGTCTCGGGAGGAGCAGGTTCTATGGAAAGGATCAGCCGCCATTTCATTCTCCCTGCTGTGAAGCTGGTCTTCAAAGTAAGACTGGCCCTTCTCCCGGCTATGGTGTGTAGCATACACCACGGCCTCCGTGCCTTTTTGTCCAAAGTCATTGCTCGCGAGACGATGCTGGACTTTGAATGGATCGAACTACTATACCACTACCTCATGGGGTGGTTATTAATGTACTATCGGTCGTTGATGAGGCCAGGAACTGAAGAAGATGTTACTGCTGATGACGCCTTCCTTTTTTGATACCGTCATCAGCCTTGGGAGCACGATACCATGTCGGCCTGCCGGAGGGCGTTGGCGAGAGTTGACGGGCCTGAGTTCTTTGTCTCTCTTCCTCAATTTACCCTTAAAGAAATGAGGGGAGTACACGTTGACGGCGTTGACCCTCCCCAACTTTTATCTGAGAAGATGCTTCTTTGGCTGCGCAACATCCGCCGCGCACCTGGTATATCGTTACCGAAATAACGTATACCTGGAGCCTTATCTGCCCAGTAGATTTTCCCGTCAATTCGGGTATAGTCAAATATTTCTGGATTGTCCTAGCGCTTGCTTGAGCTTTGAGGGCAGTGTACTCGATGGTGTCCGGGCCTGGCATTATTACAATGCGGTCCATACCCGGGCCAGCTTCTCGGTCCCCGATGCCAAGACGGCAGGAGATATTTTGTATATAGCGGCCCTTTATCATGTCGCAGCGAGCAAGCCTCCTGTCGACTTTGATATAAATACTAGCTTCATTGCTGGCACTGGTTTGGCTGAGAAGCCAGAGGGATCCAAAAAGAGGAAGAGGGGGGCGAACAGGGTCCCTGCGCCGGACTCAGAGTCCACTATGGCGGACGAGGATGATGATGAACAAGACGCCGATGACTCATCGCATTCTGCGGACGAGGAAGTTGGGAATCAGCCCCCTATTATGCCAGACGAAAGGGTGGCGGGTCAGCCGTCTACTTGGTCTGACGAGGTGGTGGAGGATCAACCATCTGCAGTACCTGGCCCTTCGCGTAAGCGAAGTAGGCGCGTGATTACCGCTGACGGTCGAACCTACTCCATAAAGCATGCTGTGGTAAGACATCGTAGGCTGTTTATTGATGACGTTGACGTTGTTTCTGAGGTGATTTGAGTTTCAACTACCTCATTTCTTCTTCTTCTATGTTATGGCCTAATCGTTTTTTTTTTTGCTCTTTACAGGCGTCAGATGAGTTCGCTTCCTAGGACCCAATTGCCGAGGTTGATCCGGTCCTGTTCCATTTGGTCAGTGATGTATGCACTGCTATCATTGCTGCTGGGGTTCTTCCGGAGGCGGTCGAGGAGTCTCACCTTGCTGGGACCTCAACTCAGGGGGAAGGGGGTTCTACTGGGACCGTCTCTGAGACATCTGAACTCCAACAGGATGACACTGTCCTGGCTGGCTCCCTTTTAGGGATGACCGTGACAGAGAAACCAGTTGAATTCGGATCAGAAACTGCGGGTGGGGAAACTACGCCGGCTGTGAATGAACCGCAGCCTCCATGCTCTTTCCCTAGTAATACAAGTCAAACCTTAATTTGTGATTTACCCCGCCATCCTATCCTTCGGGTTACGTCGATTAATGGTTGCTTTGGATGCTCAGGTCCCAACCCTTTATTACCGGTGACGGATATTGCTGGGGCGGACCCTACCGAAGGGAATCTGACGGAAGCACACGTGCCTCCTCCTTGTATTGAGGGGCCTCCATCTGGGTCGAGTTCGGGAGCCCAGATAGCAGTACAGTTGGGACAAGGGATGATGCTTCCTGCGCCCTCTTCTGCGAATATAGTTTTAGGGGTTAACCTTTCTGCCTTGCCGAGTATCCAGGCTCTTTGGGCGGCGGAAGAGGAGCTAGCCGCCATTCAAGCATCTTTCCGCACGAAATTTGCTTCCTTGGTGGCGGGGGCGACAACTTCTGAGGCTACTCCTTCGGTACTGTCTGCCACCCTCCCTTTGACGCCATCCTCTACAGAGGTTTTGGATAAAGTGTCCCGGGATGTGGTCGACAGTTTCCACCGCCACCTGAAAAGGGGGATCGAGGCAGCTGTGGAAAGGGGGACCCCCTTTACTCTGGCCCGTCAATGTGCCGGTGGCCAGATCAATATCCTTAGGATACTCCCTGGTGGAGGGGAACTGGCCGCGCTTCTGGAGCCTAAGTTGTTAGAAGCTGATCGTCTCGTGGCCCAGTTTCGTATGCTGCAACAGGCTGATTTACCCGCGGTCATAAATCAAGAGCACAACTTCCTCGTTACCGCGGTGGAGAAGGTGATGGCTGCCCGGGAATCGCTCAAGTCGGCTATATTGAAGGATCGCCAGGATTTGACTCGGTTGTATGATCAGTGGAGCCGTCGGACTGAACATTGCGCGGCCCGGGAAGCGGCTGCCTTCCGTGGGGTAACCGACACCCGGGAACAAATCCTCGACCTCCAAAGAAAGCTGGCCTTCTTGGAGTCCGAGCTGGGAGCTGTTTGTACTGAGAAAGGGATTGTCATCCAGGAGGCTGACAAGTTTAGCAGGGCTTCTGCCAATCTAGAACTTGCCCTGAAGAAAATAGAGAACGACTGGCAGGCGTATATGTATTTGAATGATGCGGAGCAATTGTCCCAAGCGGCCGAGCGCCGAGCTAAATAGAGGCTTGAGCGGGGGACCGCCTTGTGTAATGCTGAGCTATAGTCGGCCTTTTCTTCTTGTTTTGTTGCTGTTTCCTTTTTTCTTTTCTTCTTTCCCTTTTTTTTGAGAGGGATGTGGTCCCAAAACATGTAATACTTTTTTCTTCCTTCAAATAAAGAGTACTTTCCATTCTACCCTTCATTCGTATTGCTTGTTGTACTTGTGATATTGTGGTGATGTTTTCTCCGCCTAGGGGACTTATTGGTGGACCTGTTACCCATGGCATACCTTGGTTTTAGGTACGAATAACAAGTTTGGTTAGGATATTTGAAACAGCCATGGCAAAGTGGTCATGGGTGCTTTTGGTATCGAGAAAAAGAATGTCGTAGAGCGGCTGGGCTCCCGGGGCATGATGAGATGGAGGGCTTATGCTAAGAAACTTAGCAGAGGATATTTGTGGGCCTATTATCCTTGGTGTACCCTGGCTTAGGATATGGATAGTAGGGTAAAATGGAATCGACATATTTGCTCAGAGGTTATGAGGACATGGCAAGCATGAGGGTTTTATCGTGGAATCTTCCTACTCAGAGGTAATGAGGACATGGCAGGAGTGAATTCACGGAGGATATTTGTGGTCAACAGAGGACATTTGTGGTTAATAGAGGACATTTGTGATCAACAGAGGACATTTGTGGACCTATTATCCTTGTCGTACTCCGGTTGAGGGTACAGATAATAGGTTGAAAGGAAATCGACATACTTACTCAGAGGTAATGAGGACAAGGCAAGTATGAAGGTTTCTTCTACAGAGCCTTCCCACTCAGAGGTAATGAGGACATGGCAGGAGTGGGCTCAATGAAGAGGGGGTACATAGAACGACTCAGAGGTAATCAGGACATGGAAGTTCTATGTAGGGGGTGATTTGTTTTTGGCGGAAGTGAAACGACTCAGAGGTAATGAGGACATGGCCATTTTGGTAATTTGTGGATCGATTACCCTTTTTGTGCACTGGGAGTGCGGGTATTAGATCATGAGGGAGGATCTCTTCCAGGAAGAAAGTTCAGAGGTATGATCATACATGACTTGCTATCTGAAAGAGTGACCGGGATGTGAGTTCAGAGGCACCAGCGGGTACATGACTCGATATTGTGAAAGTGTGAGTTCAGTGGCACCAGCGGGTACATGACTCGATAATCTGAGATGTTGTGGATGTGAGTTCAGCGGCACGAGAGGGTACATGACTAAAAAAATCTGGAGGATGGTAAGTGTGAGTTCAGCGGTACCAGCGGGTACATGACTCGATAATCTAAAGAATTGTGGGGTGAGTTCAGTGGTACCAGCGGGCACATGACTCGATGATCTGGAAAATTATGAGGGTGAGTTCAGCGGTACCAGCGGGTACGTGACTCGATAATCTGGAAAATGTTGTTTAGACATAATATTTCTTCAAGAACTTGCCGTTGACGGGCAACATGAGCAAGTCTCCGTTTTGCTTGGCGAGGCGGTAAGCACCGTTGGAGAATACGGCCTCGATGATAAATGGACCTTCCCATTTTGGCTGGAACTTGTCGGCGGTCTTGTGAGTCATGACCATCGGCCTCCGGACTGCCAAAACAAGATCGTCCACTTGGAATGTTCTGATTTTGACCTTCTTGTTGAAGGCTCCAGAGATGCGTGCCTGGTATAGTTCGATCCTTTACTGAGCCAGGAGGCGCTTTTCATCTAAGGCCTCCAACTCTTGTAGTCGGCGTCGGTAGTTATCATCCGTCGTCAATTGATAAGTGAGGGCGACGCGGAGTGAGGGTATTTGAGTCTCTAATGGGAGAACTACCTCACTCCCGTACACCAGGGAGAATGGTGTGTTCCCGGTAGCTGTTCGGACTGTAGTACAGTACGCCCATAAACATTCACCGAGCTTCTCGTCCCAGTCGCGTTTGTTGGAAGAGACAAACTTCTTGAGGAGTTTGATGATTGTTTTGTTGAATGCCTCTGCCAACCCGTTCGCTGTCGGGTTGTACGGTGTCGAAGAAATATTCTAGATGCGATATTTGTCGCAAAACCGATAAAAGGCGTGACTTACAAACTGTGGACCATTATCGTGGATGATCCTCCGGGGCAGTCCAAAGCGATAGATGATGTGGTGCTTGAGGAAGCTGATCACGTTCGAAGTCTTTACTTCTGCAAGTGGGACAGCTTCTGCCCATTTGGAGAAATAATCCGTGATCTCAAGTATGAAGCGATGTCCATGGGAGGAAGGTGGAGTAATCGGACCGATGATGTCCATCTCCCATGCTTCGAATGGCCAGGATGCCACTGTCGGATGTAGAAATTTGGATGGTTGGTGGATAAAGTCCGCGTGGACTTGGCAGGCTTTGCACCTTCTAGCATAGTCTATCACATCTGCTACCATCGTGGGCCAGTAGTAGCCCATTCGGCGAAGATGGTCTTGCAATTTAGGACCAGGCTGATGGGCCCCACAGACACCGTCATGAGCTTCTCGTACGGCTTCTTTGGCTTCTGCGTTCGACAGACACCGAAGCAATACTCCATCATAGGATCGGCGATACAGCATTTTCGTCTCTGTATCGTAGAAGAATCTGAGAGAACGCCGTCTGATGGAGGTGGCTTCTTTCGGGTTCTCGGGCAGGATGTCATAGACTATGAAGTCAATGAATAGTTATCTCCAATCTGGGACATCATCGATTGTCTGAGCGGAATAACTCGCCACGAATTGAACGTTGTTCTTAGGGCAGACCAGTTTGTGGCCTACTACGTCTACCGATTGATGAGTATGATTTGGCACTGCTAGGGAAGCGGCCAGACCTGCTAAGGCATCGGCTTCGATATTTTAGAGTCTGGGGACGTGTTCGATGAAGAACCCCTCGAATGACGAGATGATGTCGATCGCTATTTGGTGATAGGGGATCATGTCTTCGTGGCGAACTTCGTATGAGCCCCGGATCTGATTGACGATTAACTGAGAATCGTCGTATGCTTCAAGGTAATCTACCCCCAGCTCCTTTGCAAGTTGGAGGCCAATGACCAGAGCGTTGTACTCGGCCACATTATTAGAGCAGGGTTCTGTGAGAGAGCAAGTACGATTGATCACCAATCCGGTAGGAGAAACCAGCACCACCCCGACTCCGACGACGATGTTGCCCTTAGGTCCAGTTTTGAAGCGCCGTCGAAGAACATTCGCCATATATCATCGTGAGAGGTTGCATGCGAGTCGTCGACCTCATCTGGGATCTTTTCATATATCCTGGACGACTCCGAGCCCGAGTAGGCTGCCAAAAATTCTGCCAGGGCTTGACCTTTAACAGCCTTTTGTGGGACGAAGATCATATGGTAGGGGATAGCAATATTGCCCATGTAGCGAGGCGAGAGCTGAGTGCCCCTGGTTTAGTCATGAGGACCCTGAGAGGGTTGACTCGTGAGATCACATGTATCATTTGTCCGGTGACATAGTGCCGCGTCTTCTGAATGGCGAACACTAGGGCAAGGCATTCCTTCTCCACAGCGGTGTATCGGTGCTCTGGCCCAATCATCATTCGACTGAGGTAATATATGGCTTGCTCATGGCCTGCATCGTTGTTTTGTGCCAGCAGAGCCCCAAAGGAATGTTCCATTGCTCGTACGTAGAGCAAGAATGGTTTTCCAGCAACCGGGGCCACCAGGACTGGAGGGTTCGATAAATATTCTTTGATGTTGTCGAAGGCGCGCTGACATTTTTCGTCCCATATGAATGAGACGCCTTTCTTCATGAGATGGGTGAATGGTCGACATCGCCTGGAGAGGTTAGAAATGAACCTCCTGATGTAAGCTAGCCTCCCATGGAGGCCTCGAAGTTCACGAAGATTTCTCGGGGGACCCATCTCCATGATTGCCTTTGTCTTCTCAGGGTCTATATGAATACCCTGGGCGGTGATGATGAAGCCCAAGAACTTCCCGCTGGATACGCCCAGGAAGGACTTCGTAGGGTTCATTTTCAAATTGTGCGCTCACATCAGGTCAAATACCGTCCTCAGGTCATGCAGATGGTCTTCCTTACGGCGACTCTTGACGGCGATGTCATCAACGTAGTACTCTACCGTCTTGCGTAAGTGGTCTCTGAAGATGATACTCATGGCTCTTTGATATGTGGCGCCAGCATTCTTTAAACCGAAAGGCATGACTGTGTAGCAATACGTGCCAATCAGTGTTCGGAATGATGTGTACTTTTTGTCGTCAGAAGACATCTTGATTTGGTTGTACCTCGAGAATCCATCCATGAATGACATACGTTCAAAGCCACAGGTATTGTCAATCATGATGTCCGTGATAGGGAGGGGGAATTCATCTTTGGGGCATGCTTCGTTCAGATTGCGGAAGTCGATGCAGATTCGAATCTTTCCATTCTTCTTGAGGACTGGTACTATGTTGGTGACCCAGTCAGGATATTGCTCCTCACGAATAAAGCCGCTGGCTATCAGTTTGTTGACTTCAGCCTCGATCGCATCCATGATGCCCGGGCGGAAGCGTCGCTGTTGTTGTTTGACTGGCTTTGCATCTGGCCGAATGTTGAGCTTATGAAGAGCAATATCGGGATTTAACCCCGGCATGTCTTCATAGCTCCAGGCGAACACATCAATGTATTCTTTGACAAGTTCCAGCAGCGATTTTCGCTCTTCGTCTGTTAGGCTCTTACTGACGAAGATTGGCTTTGGAGAAGATTCGCTGTCGAGGTCGACCTGTACAACCTCATCTTCAGTAGGAGGTTCTCTCAGTTCGAACCAGTTTTTCTATTGTGCATCCAACTGTTGGGCCCACGGCTCTAACTCGAGAATTTCAGGAATGTCTTCGTCTTCTTCATAAGCGTCGGCAAATGCCATGTTGACTGATAAGACTTGTCTGAATACATCTCCGATGCTGGTATCTGAGTCAGAAGTTGGTGATCTTGTTGAATGTGAAGGCCAGTCACATTCTTCATCTGAACTCTCAGGGGTCGTCGTGGGTGTAACCTACCCTAATCCACATCGAGTCTTGCTATAGTAGTCCCGTGGTTTGCCAGCCGGGACCGTTGGCTTCAAAGGTAATCGTCGTCCAGTACCGTAGTTCAAACCTGGCGTCGTCTCCAGATCATACCCCTATTTCTGCATGAGATATTTAGATTGGGGGCTATAAAGATACAGAGGTAGTCTCCCGGCATCTGATCCAAGGTCGACTTCTTCTATGGTGAAGGGATGCGGATCGTCCTTCCGGCCGAAATGATTGGATGGTCCCCTCCCTCGATTATGCGGTAAGCGTCTTCCGCTGGAGTAAGCTGGATCGTGGTGTAGACATTTGTCACCTGTGTGTGTAGGTGAGTGCCTATATCGTGTTCCATAGCGTACATTGTACAAAGCTTATTAAGCTCGAGGTAGTTCAAAGATAGCCCTTTATTGATGAAGTAAGGTATCTTTTCTAGGGGGATTACATCATCTGCGGAGGGAACATCAGCGTGGGCAGCCACATACTTGGCTAGCTCTGGTTCCTCTTCGGCTGCCCCCTGTGTAAATGAAGATTGAGAGGATGACCTGGGCAGCTTGATCGTCAGCGGTTCAGCTGATGGAGCAGAGCGCGGAGTTGTTGGCAGTCTAGCGACCCCCAGTTTTATACTCGATGTGGGGCGGGGAGTGGCTGGTTCGCTAGAAGTGTCAAACCTTGCATCAGGGTGACGACCCTTTTTGGGAAGGCGTATCGTCAGTGGCTTGTCGGAGGGATTGAGCTTCTCCGTTTGGGGCTGACCGACTCTCGGCAGTCTGATTGTCAGTGGCCCCATTGTGGGTCTTGGCACTTGGCCGGACCTTGGCAGCCGAATTATCATTTATTCTTCTTGTGCCGAGAGGCTGATTGCGTCCTTACGCAGAATGGCAGTAAGGGGTGCGGACCTGCCTGGTTTACGAGCTTGAAGGTGGATCGTCAGAGGTTCTTCTGATCCTGTGGCTGTCTCGGTACGAGCTTGCACATCTCCTTCACCAAGGAGCTTCTTCGACTGTTCGTACAGACAGGAGTCTGAGTAGTAGGATTCGACCCCTTTGAAGGGATCGATATCAGCAAATTTTGTCCTTACGAAGCCGTGTTTGTCGACATATTTGAAGCACTGGTGCAGCATGGAAGGCACGATCATATAATTGTGTATCCACGGGCGTCCCAAGAGAATGTTGTATGAAGTGTCTGCATCTATGATGTAGTAGGTGACCTCTGATTGGATATCGCCAATTTGACACTTCAGACGAATCTTCCCAATTGGGTAGCTCTTGCCCGAATTGAAATCGCTGATGGCGGTGCTTGTAGGCGTCAGACGATGCATTGGGATACGGAGATGATGTAGCAGACCCTTCGAGATAATGCTTATGTAAGAGCCAGGATCTATGTGCATCCGATACACCTTTACGTCGCCGATGTATCCAGTGTAGTATAGCGGGCGATCATGCAGGTTGGTTTTGATGAGCATGTCCTGCGGAGTGAAAACAATTTTGGGCATCGCTTCCGTGCAAGCGCTGTCTTGGAGATCTGCAGGCGGGTTTTCTCCCGTGAGGTTGACCTGAGCTAGGTATGCGTCGGCATTTTGGAGGGCATCGCTCAAAGCCGCACGAACATCCTTGGAGAGTCTCAGGAGCTCGTATAATGACAACTTGGCCGGTGTGTTGGCCAATTGTGCCAAGATGTCGAAGTTGTAGGGTTTCTCCAGCCCTTGTGCTGTCTCTTTTCGGAGGGATTTGTCAAAGCGAGTCTCCCTCGGCCTAGGCTTGTCGGTCGTCGGAGGCTGAGTCGGTCCCGGAGCATCAGTTGTAGTGGGTTGATGATCTTCAGCTGGATTGTCAACCATAGGTTGGGATTGCGTCCCAGATCGCGTGACGACGGGTGTAGCTTCCTCAATGTCTGCCGAGATTGTGTGGCAGGTCCTGACTTTTCCACTTTTCTTCTTGTAGGTGGAAGATGGAGTGGGCTGAGTCACTTCCGATACCAAGTCTGGATGGATCCACATAACCTCCCCTCGTGATGTGGTGAGGGGCACTAAACCAGCAGCCTGATCTCGGGGAGGTAGAAGATTAGCAATCTCTATTGTCGCCAGAGGGATGGAGACCACACCGTCTTGAGTTTCCGTCGGAGGGAAGCTGCCGAATTGTACTGACACCATATTGGCTGCCACTGTTACCTCTTCAAAATCGATGGCCAGTGCGTTCGAATCGATGAGATTTTGGATGTACCGTTTTAGTTGGTAGCAGTCGTGTGTGGCATGGTGGACGTAGCGATGATAATGGCAGTACTTTGGGTTCTCCATCTCTGCCGGCCGTGGTTCCCGTCTTGGTGGAGGAAGCTGAATTCTGTCTCCGTGTATGAGCATGTCCAAGATGGGCTTGACGTGACCGTCTTCGAAGGAGTAGGTGACTTGCGGCCACTGTTTGTCGGCCAGCTTTGGCTCAGGTTTCTGTGCCGTGTCGGCCACCATAGCCTGCTTGCCCCTACTGTCCCGATTATTGGAGGGGCTACCCCCATTATCGTTATTGGTGTTAGGACGCTTGCCCTTGTTCTCTCCGTCCGAGATGTGCAATCCCAGTTGGCGAGCTTTCTTCAATCGTTCCTCGGCGCTTGTGGCGCTGATGATGAACGTCTTCCAGTCCTTGAATTGACTTTCGCCCATCCAGAGACTGATTGTTGGAAGCAGTCTCTTTTGGCAAATTTCAATCAAGGAGGAATCCGGGTTCCCAGAGGGCAACTTCATGGCGGTTTGGCCGAACCGCTCGATGTAGTTCCTTGTCAGCTCTTTCTCCCCTTGGACGACGTCCATGAGGGTGGACATGGTGATGTCCTGCCCTACTTCGTAGAATCTCTCCAAAAACATGTGCTTGAAGCCGGCGAAGGAGTGGATGCAGTTGTCCGGCAGATTGCGATACCAGTCGAAGGCGACTCCTTCCAATGTCCCGATGAATAATCGTGTGAGAATGGCATCGTCATAGGGCAGATGGTCGATGGTGACCTCGAAGTAAGTGATGTACCGACTTGCGGAGGTCTTGCCATCATAAGGATTGATATTGAACGGCTTATATCTTGGTGGGAATGGAACATCCCTCCATGCAGCAGGGTATGGTTGCCGTATTCTGAGGTCTTGAGAGTTTTCTCGGGCGTGGAACATGGCTCGGAGCTCTTGGACCTCTCTTCTCGCTTTGCGGGCCTCATCCACAGCGGTGGGGGCCGTTACTTCGGGAGGACTGTTGCCCGGGTTTGGTGCCGCTGAGTTCGAGTCCGCATTGACCGCGGGACCCGCACTTGTTTGGCCAGACGTCCCTCCTTGGAGAGTTGGAAGGGCCATTTTGATCTCGTCTACAGACTTGACCAAGGCATGCAGTATGGCCTCTAGAGTTTCGATGCGTTGGCGATCACTGGAACCACCTTGGTTGCTGTTCGTCATGAACACCGTCTTTACATGAGGAGAGATAGAAGGAACAGTGGAGGAGGAGCCCTCCGAATCGTACCCCTGTAGTGAGAAGTCATCGGGATATATAGGAATGTTCTCCTCTGGTTCGGACTCGGAAGGAACAGTACCCCCAGTCTCCGAGTTTGCCTCGTCTTGGGAGTTGTGGACGTCCTCGGGGACGTCGGGGTTTGCTGCATCTGATGGTAGAGTTGTCTCCCCCGGCTAGTCTTCTTGGAACATCGGATTGCTGTGGAGGCTCGGAGGGGTGCTACCCCCAGCCCCGGCAAACCCCTGCGTTATGGACGACGAATCTCCCACTGTAGCAGATTTCGTCTTGGAGCGAGTACCTTGGAAAACTTCGGTGGTGGGCACCCGCTTAGACGACAGTCTTTTAGTCGCAGTGGTTGAAATCTTCGGGCTGGAAACATTTGTCTTCTTCCTCCTTCCATCAGCGGGGACTTTTCGAGCAGAGTTACAGGAGACGACGGGGAGTGCCTCGTCTTCTGAAGATGGCTGTTGAAGTCTTTGAAAGACAGACTGTCGGTCTTCTCACACTGTCGCGCTGTTGCAGCAGCAGTTGACGATGACTTGGGTGGAGTGACGTCCGTGGGAGGACTCTTTGCACCCCGATGCGTCTTCTCTTTCCTTTCATTTGTGGAGGATGGCCTCACGCAAGTCAGATGGGTCTTGACCGACCATGTTTGCTTCCGAGATTTTGGGAGACTTTTGCGAACCTCTCTGTCCGTCTGCCGCCGGGGGCTGGACTCGAGCGGTTCTGTACAAATTCCCATCCGAGGCCCGCGTAACAGTATGCGGGACGCTCGGATGGTCAGAGGTCAGATCAGCAGACCGAACTCGCCAGGTTCGCGCTGCTTTAGACTTCTTCGCTCTAGTGCGTAAGGGCACATAGTAGGAAGAGTCTAAGTAATACTGGAGAGAGTCAGACATATCTTCTTGGGAGCACAAGAGATCAGGACCGTACGAGAGGCGGTCGAAGACAGAGCCGCATGGAGTAGGCGTCATACGGCTGTCATCGGTGGTCCGTATGCGGCTGGCAGACGTAGCCGCATAGGCTTTCTTCATGCGGCTGGGAGTCTCAGCCGCATGAGTCTTCTTTATGTGACTGGATGATCTGGCCGCATGGATTTTCTTCATGCGGCTGGTGGATCCACCCGCATGAGCCTCCTGCATGTGGTTGGAAGATTCGGCCACAGGAGTGCTCGGCTTCTTCTTGGGGCGCATAGAGTCGTCCTTTGTCCCTGCAAGTCCGTCATCGTAATGCTTTCCTCTGCCGGACTTGGGGACAGCAGAGTTCTCTATGGCTCGAAGTGGAGCCGTATGAGAATCGCCCTCGCCGTCTTGGGTAGTAGAGAGTACCCCGTCAAGAGCTTGTGGAGGAGCGAACGATTTTGGCCTCCACTCGCAGCGAGCTTTCCTTGTGCGGGTTCACTTCTGGATCGGGCCAGCACTTCCTTCAGAGAGCATCTCTTCAAACGCCTGTTGGTCGAAACGGACGACCATCTTCTGTTGCATGGAGCCAAGCTTGGCTGCATCCGACTGCATCACCAACTCCTCAGCCGTGGAGAAGTTTGTCCCCAGCAGAGTCGTCATCGTGTTTGCCATGAAATATAAAAGAGCAGAACAATTATCGGAGGACTGGACTTTTACTTCACGTTACAAACTCGCTTGTACAAAAAAAGCCTAGGGACGAAAGCCTAGGTACATCAGTTTAAGTACAATTGTTTATTTTAGATTCTAGGGGGTGACGATAGAGGCTCGGAAAAGCGACGGCAGCTCTGCCTTACTCCTTGGACGATCGGTATGCAGCCTTGGCTCCAGAAGATTGCTTGGCGTTGGAAAAAATGCTCTCTTTGCTCTCCTTCTGCTCTTTCTCTCCAAGTATTCTGGTGCTCTCTCTGATCTCGTAAAATGCTCTCTCCTGTATGTATCCGTGCCTCTCTATGTGTCTTGCAAGGGAATGGCACCCTGCTATTTATAAGAATAGGGGGACCTCATTAGGGTTCATAATGATTACCCTTCAAAGTGGCGGCGGCCTGTTGATCGATCAATCTGGGCCATTAATTTGGAGTGTAATAGATCTGGGCCATTTAGTGTAGATTGTACCAAATCCTATCAGTAATTAATGATGATTAGAATAAATCTCCACGATGATGATCTGCTGATGTCTGCGAATCTGAATGGATAAATTTAATTCATTCTCCTGCCACGAGTCCCAGATTATTGGGATTTGACCCAATCTTTGATTGCGGTAAATCTGGGAAATTGATTGGATTTATGACACGTGTCCTGGGAGTCCCTGAGCCGCATAAGGATTGGGCCGCATAAAGTTTGAGCCGCATAAGCCTGGCCATGTGTCAGGGCAGCTTGGGGAGTGGACCCCAAATCTTCGAACCACATGATAATCTGGACCATATAATGGGTAGTGAGCCGCATGGAGATGATCCTTGTGAGCCGCATAGGGCTGATCCTTGTGAGCCGCATAGGGCTGCGTCTGCTTGAGCCGCATAGGGCTGTCTCAATCTGGGCCGCATAGGACAACTTCAGCCTGAGCCGCATAGGGGGGTCTCCGCTCGAGCCGCATATGGATGTCCACGTGTCTAGGCTACGTGGCATTTTCTGGATCTCGGGGGGGTTGTGTCAAAGATTTTCTTTGATTTCCTAGGATTCTATCATTATGACAGAGTCATAAATACCTCTTTATGCCAGGCCTGTCGTTTCGTCAGAGTGGTCAGCCGTCCAAGCAATTAATGCAGTACAGTGTGGAGGGGAGAACTGTTTGCAAGCCACGTGTCTTTTCTTTTGAGCCGCATGGAGATCACAGAGCCGCATGGACTCGTTTGAGCCGCATAGATCTTTTGAACCGCATAGGCTGTCTGAGCCGCATGGGGTTCCCTGGCCGCATGGATCTTTCTTTATTATTATTTTCCATGCTTCTACACCAATGACGATACGCCTTCCCAAGAAGGGTCGTCACCCCGATGCAAGGTCTGGAACTTCTAGCGAACCAACCACTCCCCGCCCAGCATCGAGTACCAAGCTGGGGCTTGCTAGTCTGCCTACAACTCCACGCTCTGCTCCATCAGCTGAACCTCTGACGATCAAGCTGCCTAGGTCGTCCTCTCAGTCTTCATTTACGCAAGGGGTAGCCGAAGAGGAACCGGAGCTAGCCAAGTATGTTGCTGCCCACACTGATGTTCCCTCCGCAGATGATGTAATCCCCTAGAAAAGATACCTTACTTCATCAATAAAGGGCTATCTTTGAACTACCTCGAGCTTGATAAGCTTTGTACAATGTATGCTATGGAACACGGTATAGGCACTCACCTACACATACAGGTGACAAATGTGTACACCGCGATCCAGCTTACTCCAGTAGAAGATGCTTACCGCATAATCGAGGGAGGGGACCATCCAATCATCTTCGGCCGGAAGGACGATCCGCATCCCTTCACCATAGAAGAAGTCGACCTTGGGCCAGACACCGGGAGACTGCCTCTATTTTTTTATAGTCCCCAATCCAAATATCTCATGCAGAAATAGGGGTTTGATCTGGAGACGACGCCAGGCTTGAACTATGGCACTGGGCGACGATTACCTTTGAAGCCACCGGTCCCGGCTGGCAAACCACGGGACTACTATTGCAAGACCCGATGTGGGTTAGGGTATGTAACACCCACGACGACCCCTGAGAGTTCAGACGAGGAATGTGACTGGCATTCACATTCGACCGGGTCACCAACTTCTGACTCTGATACCAGCATCGAAGACATATTCAGGCAAGTCTTGTCGGTCAACATGGCATTCGCCGACGCTTATGAAAAAGATGAAGATATCCCTAAAATCCTTGAGCTAGAGCCGTGGGTCCAACAGCTGGATGCACAATGGGAAAAGCGGTTCGAACAGAGAGAACCTCCTACTGAAGATGAAGTTATACAGGTCGACCTCGGCAGCGAATCTTCTCCAAAACCAATGTTCGTCAGTAAAAGCCTAACAGACGAAGAGCGAGAATCGCTGCTGGCACTTGTCAAAGAATATATTGATGTGTTCGCCTGGAGCTATGAAGACATGCCGGGGTTAAATCCCGATATTTCTCTTCACAAACTCAACATCCGGCCGGATGCAAAGCCAGTCAAGCAACAACAGCGACGCTTCCGCCCAGGCATCATGGATGCGATTGTCACGACCCGCGCCCTAGAGTTAGGGCACGAGAACGTAACAACGCCCAGCCTACGCCGCAGTGTCGGCGGTAGAACGCTGTCCTAGGTCTCAATGCATCTAACAGTATAAGACTAAACAGTTTATACTCCCCGAATGGGGGTGACATAGCAGATACAGACTCAATCACATCTAAGGTAGAGCATGATAAGGATAGATAAAACATGAAATCCAAAAGAGATACAGGAGATAGAAGTCTAAGTGTCTAAGATACATAATTCCAGAAATACATCTCAAAACTCAAATACAGATACAATAATCCACAAAGTAAATACAACTCCAGACAAAATGAAATAACTACCTAAACAACCTCTAATGTGTCTCCTCTAGGCTAACAGGCAATCCCAGACTATCTGTAAAATTTATCAACAGGTCCAGTCAGGACAGGAGCGAGCACATTACATCTCAACAGTTCATAGCAGGTTAGAAAATATAATCATGCAGTAAAGTAAGATACAGGTACTGAAAAAAATGTTGTATGTAAACAGAGAGAGAGCTGTAATAGAAATATCTACTATAAATAAAGAGCTACCAGTGACTAGTGATTTAGAGCACAAAGTCGACATGTGAACGGCTTGATTGTACATGGCTATACTAAAGAGGCGTACATGGCTATTCTACTTTGGAATTGTTCACATGGCTATTTATACTCCCCCGTACCCCCAATCAATACACAAGGATCCAACCAGATTATGTTATATGATGCTATGTAACAGCCCCCGAAGGGTGGTAGACCCCGAAGGTGATAGACCTCGAAGGTAATAGACCCCGAAGGTGATACATAGTAGTCCCATAAATAGGATAAGGATTCTAGGAAGACTCTACGATCATAAGAGTATATGTCGTAAGTGATCAAAGAACCAATGAAGCATATGATACGCCATGTAAGTGAAACGCACAGATCATGTAGTACCCGATGCTCCCTAAGGATAACATCTCAAGAAGGGATCCATATAGTACCAATCCGTGTGACCAACGTGACAGTACAAGTAAGGTAATCTACTGCAGGAAATAATTCTAAGCAGGATATGAAATGATCAGAGAATGTACTCGCCTCGATAACCTGAACAGCTGATAAGTATAGGGGGGTCCCATTGAAGCCACAGAGTCCTATTTAAAGCAACACAGGTTACAAGGTGTTCAAGTTGTAATAAATGAATCTCTATAATCAATCTACATTATTCTAGGTTCTTCTAAGTCAAAACAACTCTAGGTCGACTCCGGTCAATAATCTAGTCAAACTAGGTCAAGTGTTGACTTACAGTTGACTTTGGGTCAACTGGTCAACTCTGGTCAAACAGGGTCAATTCTAGTCTAATATAAAGTGTACTTCGTTATTTGCACGTCGAAACTTAAGTTACGCAAATCGAGATAAGAAGATTATCGGTAAGGTTGATAATCTTATTATAGTGATCCACGTGTCCAACTTGTCAATTTCAACGATGTGAGATCACTGAAATTGGCTGATCTCAGTTTCGTTGTACTAATCCCGAAATACGAACATTATATAAATTAATTATTAATTAATTATAAAAAGGTTAAACTCAGAAAAATTATCAACAAACATTGTCGGACGATGAAATGAACATCGCCAACGTGTCCAGAATGGTCAAATTAGCTAGGATAGCCTATCCAACGGTCTAATTTGGACACAAGGGCAAAAAGGTAATTTCGGGTCAAAACGGTGTCCGTGTCGGAGCCGTTTTGCACCGAAAAATGTGCAAAAAAACAAGTCTATGAAATATAACAAATTATATGTCCACGAAACCAGAATGTCGATACGAACCCAACGGTATCTCTAGAATTGGATTCCGTTGACCCGATCTCAATTTGGCCCGTTGACCAGAACTTGGAATTCCGGTTTGCACGGAAATGCGTGCCGGAGCCACAGTTCTCAAAACTCAGCAAACTACCTGTCAACGAGTCCAAAATGATGATACGAACTCAACGGTATCTCCGGAATTGGATTCCGATGAGCCGATCTCAAAATGACCCGTTGACCCGGATATTGGTATCCGACTTGCACCGAAATGCGTGCCAGACCCAATGTCCACCAAAACCTAGCAAATTATATGTCAACGAGTCCAGAATGACGATACGAACTCAACGGTATATCCGGAATTGGATTCCGATGAGCCGGCGTCAAAAAGTCCCGTTGACGCAGAATGTGGGACCCTCTTTGTACCGAAAAATGTGCCAGGGCCCACGTTCTCCAAACCTAACAAATTTTATATGAAAACATGCCAGAACGACGCCACAAGTCTAATGGTGGTGTCAGAAATGAAATCTGGAGTCCCGTGTTCAAAAATGGAATTTTAAAAGTTAGAAATTACGAATTCGGACGGCCAACTTTGGCGTCGAATTCAACCAATCAAACAAGCTCACAATGAAACGAAACTGGAGGGGTAGTAAGAAGGTTATACCAGCTTCGCACCGGAACTGGTAGCACGCCAAACGGAGCTGCGGTGGAGGAGGTACAAGCTGACGAAGTTGGCCCCACAAAACTGTCCAAATTTAATACAATTTAAACGGTCAACTTGGTGGCCGGTTTTCATGTATCAAACGATAAAATTAATGGACGAAAATTGACATGAGCGAAGGTGGATATACCGAAATTGTGACGGAGCAAAGAAATCACCGATCCAACGGTCGGATCTCCGGAAAAACGTGCACGAAGTTGCTGCGACGGAGCGCGAATTCTGAGTTCCAAACTCGCGTGCGCCGACGGGATCTCGTTCAAAACGCGCGAATCGCCTCGACGGTGCGTCCCGGAGGACGTTGGCCGCCATGGGAGGACGGCCTAGGGTGGAGCACACCCATGGGGGTGGTCGACGGCAACCACGGCGGCCGACGGCGGCGGCGGCCACGACCGCACGCGCGCGCGCCGTAGCTCGCTGCCGCTGCTGCTGTGCGCGGTTGCGCGCTGCCGTGCGCTGTGCGGCGCACGGGGACGTCGACCTAACCACGGCGACGGTGTGGCACGGCGAACGCCGGCGTGATGGTGTCGGCGGAGGAGGTTGTAGTTCGGCCATGAGGAGCTCGTGCTAGGAGGGAAAGAACGGTGTGGTGGTGGAGGAGATGGAGGTTGCACGACCTTGCTCGGCCATGGCCGGCGGCGAAGGCCGACCAGGGGGGGTGAGGTGGTCGGGTTTGCGAGGAGAAGAAAGGAGGAAGGCTATGGGAGGTCGGGTTGCTGCTGTTGAGTATTTGTGGAGTTGTGTTGGTGTGTGTTTTGTTGTAGTATCGAAATTTATTATTAGGAAGAGAGAGAGAGAAGAGATGAGTTGTAATAAAGAGGGGGAAGAGAGAGAAAGATTCTCTCCAAAATTTTTCTAGGGCCGGCTACATGCTGTGAGGGGTGTGGGGAAAATTACATGGGAAATTAATGGGTGAGATTAATTTGGAGGATCTAGAGGCTAGGATTAATTAGAGAGAATTGTCCATTCCAATGGGAATTAAACAAATGGGAATTTAAACAAATATTGAAATAAGGAAACATGGTATTAAATATTATTTTTGGACACAAAAAATGAGGGTGTCCCGATGGGGGGTAGCACGAAGCTGGGCTGGACTTGGTGGAGCCGGATTGGATCAAAACCGGACATTGTGCAAAAATTGAATTAAAATTAGGCGTTGATGATCATGAGTGAATAAGTAGCACATGGAGATTCCAATAAATGGAACACAAGTGGCGGACGGATAGTAGACTCAAAGTGGGCCATGTCCATAATTGGAGCTGACAGGTTTTGGTCGACAGGGGACCCACAAATCAAGTTGGAAGATGAATGTGACGTCATGGAGTGAAATAAAATTGGGTCACGTGTCGAGAAAGTTGTGCGAATCAAATGGAGCACAAATTGACGTGTCTGAGTGGGACACGAAGGTCATGGATGACGAACGTCTCGAGTAGATCAAGCATGAGAAGTTGGTTTCAAGAAACTGACTGGTCTTGCGCTCCCAAATTAAAAGTCACGGTAATGTGCTAATAATGATCAAGAAAAAGAGTGGAAAAATCAATTAATAATCAAACGGTCTAATTCGACCCGAAGTTCAGCGAAGCAAAAAGAGCACAAGGGAACAAGTTTGGATGGGACACTATATACCATCATGAAGGTAATCATGTCCACTCCAAAACTCGTGAAGAAGATTTCCAGAGTTGAACATCCCTGACACTCCAAATATCAAAGGCATGGAAAAGTACACTTAGGAAAATAACAGAATAAATTATTTATTGAAATTAAAATCAATCAGAAAATAAATAAAAATAAATAAAAATCAACCCGAAATACAGGGTGCTCATATCCTACCCACCTTATAAAAATTTCGTCCTCGAAATTAAAATGTCCATACTCCCTCTAGGTCAAACCCCCACAATCAAAGTCCCAGAACTTAAACAAATCATACCATCAAAAAGGACAACGTACAGGGTCATGGCATACGGTGGTGGTTAAGTCTCATCTAGGTATACTAGTCATGCTAATACTAAAACGGTCATAGGGTATCAAAACACACAAGCAATCTAGGGTGCTAAAATAGAAAAGTTACAGAAATAACAAATCATCAAAACTGTAAGACAGTCTACTATCCTATATGAAAACTGGTACTCATCAAAAATGATTAAAGAAAGGTAACTACCAATCATCTAAAAGGGTACCATCCCAAGAAAATCAAAATCACAAGTTAAAGAATTGAAAGTCACTTGCATTGAAATCCAATCATAATATATATATACAGAGAGAGCGTTAGAGAGGAAAAACTAGCATCATGTGTATGGGAACATGTTCATATGGTTAGATAGTAGGCGTGTGTGTACGTGAACATACATAAAATTGTATGTGAGGATTTGGGTTTCAAATAATAGCTATTCAGTTACACTAATCATGGCATATGGGTTAACGACCTACAACACACAACCTATTTAATCATAACATGCATGGCTAACCATATATATATATAAAAAGTAGAGATTTAGTTATGTATCTATTTACATTATAACATGTATGCCTAAGCTCTATATATATCTATACAGGTATATGATCATAACATAGAGAGGAAATGTTAGGTTACATGATAGTGTATACTAAGTTAGGGTATGCGTGTGCCCTTGTACAGGGTTATAGCTTAGTATTGAAAGGTTAAATCCAGTTTTAGTTCAGCATTTACATACAAATCTGAAATGAGCTAACATTTAACCAGTGTAATATTAACATAGTACAATTTCAGAATCTAGGACTTGAACATCACAACCAACTTAATGCTCCTAACACAACCTAACATGATGGAAATAAAACCCTAACATACTATCCACACATTTATCTACGCATACAGTTCAATATTACATATTAACTCTGAAATTGAACTAAACATTAAAATCAATATAATATGTTAACATGTATTCAGTTTTCAGAATTTTGGTAAAATTTGAACATTAAAACCAACTCAATATTTATCACAATCTAACATGTAAGAATATGAAACCTAAATTTATATCCCTACTTACAACAATGTACGCAGCTCTAAATATTATATTAAAGAACATAAAACAGCAATTTAAACTAAACATTTGGAATTCAGTATTAAGGGTTAATATGCACACAGTCTCAGATTTTTCAAATTTAACACAAAACTCAACCAAAATTTTTTGAATTGACACCCTATGTATAACATACATGTGCAGTGGTATAAATAAAACTATTAACATAAAATTTTATATTTAAATTACGGGTTAAGCTAGGAAAAACAGAGAATCAGAAATATTGGGGTTTTGAAAATTTAACATCAACAACATATTAATAGGTATTCAGGTAGGTGAAAAATCAAGTGTAGCATGCATACGTGTTAAGCAAAGTGTCTGCTATATATATTCATATATATATTCTCATGTCCCAATATAAAAATTTATTCTACGTTAAGACTAACATTTAGATCTCTACCAAGATTGCAAGCAGGTGATTGACGTAATCAAGACAGCTTTATTATCATTATTATTTAGTACAAGGATAATAGCAAGAAAGAAATAACGCAAAAATCTGTTCTGCTTATCTGTTTAAAGAAGGAACGATTTTGAAATCCAGAGCTAAAATATCAAATTCAAGATAAAGTCTAACAAAATCCTCGATTCATTGTATTATGAAAAACTCATAGCAAGAAATTTCACAAGGTTTATAAAACCAACTAAACTTACTCCTGAGTTAAATAATAGGAAACTAGACAAAACAACAAATAATAATTCTTTTTTTTTTGAGTGACTGAACAAAAGTAGAGAAAACATGTTCAAAAATATTTAAGGTGCAATCTGATCATCATATGTGTCTATCCAAAATCATGTACTCTAAATCCTCGTCATACTAGTAAGCAAGGCTACGATAATCACAGAGCCCTTGACTTATGCACATATCTCTAGAATCATGGTATTTAACATTTTCGCGGTGCCGCTAGCTTGGCTGCGAAAACCTTAAATTTCCATACCCGAAAAATATATCCAGAGTCAGACTATATGTCCTCACCATGCCGGCTAATGTGACTATAGAAGATTAGATTCCATAACATAGATGACCTAGCCCATATAATTTCATCTTGCCAAAAATTAAATTAAATCAATAATGAATACTAAAAAAAAATCAAATTTATCAACGAACATCAAAATTCAAAAATGAACGAAATTCATCAAAATACAAACTCGAATGCAACAGCTATCATCAAAATTCAAAATTCGACAATCATTCAACAAAATTAATAAATACAAACTCGAATTCAACAATAATCTATAAAAAAAAAATCAAATTTAACAACAGAAAGTAAAGATAAAACAAATTATGGAAAAAAGAGAGTTTTCAAATCGAAGTTAAATAAGATTCTCAAGGGTCGTCCCAGGAATCTCTCAAGGGATCCTAATTGTGATTGAGTATCTTCAAAATATATCCTAATCCTACTGCAGGCTGTAGTGGTACTCTAGTTCGAATACCACTACACTTTAGTCTCGACCTGCATGGGCCACCACTAAAAATGTGTCACGACCCGCGCCCTAGAGTTAGGACACGAGAACGTAACAACGCCCAGCCTACGCCGCAGTGTCGGCGGTAGAACGCTATCCTAGGTCTCAATGCATCTAACAGTATAAGACTAAACAGTTTATACTCCCCGAAAGGGGGTGACATAGCAGATACAGACTCAATCACATCTAAGGTAGAGCATGAAAAGGATAGATAAAACATGAAATCCAAAAGAGATACAGGAGATAGAAGTCTAAGTGTCTAAGATACATAATCCCAGAAATACATCTCAAAACTCAAATACAGATACAATATTCCACAAAGTAAATACAACTCCAGACAAAATGAAATAACTACCTAAACAACCTCTAATGTGTCTCCTCTAGGCTAGCAGGCAATCCCAGGCTATCTGTAAAATTTATCAACAGGTCCAGTCAGGACAGGAGCGAGCACATTACATCTCAACAGTTCATAGCAGGTTAGAAAATATAATCATGCAGTAAAGTAAGATACAGGTACTGAAAGAAATGCTGTATGTAAACAAAGAGAGAGCTGTAATAGAAATATATACTATAAATAAAGAGCTACCAGTGACTAGTGATTTAGAGCACAAAGTCGACATGTGAACGGCTTGATTGTACATGGCTATACTAAAGAGGCGTACATGGCTATTCTACTTTGGAATTATTCATATGGCTATTTATACTCCCCCGTACCCCCAATCAATACACAAGGATCCAACCAGGTTATGTTATATGATGCTATGTAACAGCCCCCGAAGGGTGGTAGACCCCGAAGGTGATAAGACCCCGAAGGTGATAGACCCCGAAGGTAATAGACCCCGAAGGTAATAGACCCCGAAGGTGATACATAGTAGTCCCATAAATGGGATAAGGATTCTAGGAAGACTCTACGATCATAAGAGTATATGTCGTAAGTGATCAAAGAACCAATAAAGCATATGATACGCCATGTAAGTGAAACGCACATATCATGTAGTACCCGATGCTCCCTAAGGATAACATCTCAAGAAGGGATCTATATAGTACCAATCCGTGTGACCAACGTGACAGTACAAGTAAGGTAATCTACTGCAGGAAATAATTCTAAGCAGGATATGAAATGATCAGAGAATGTACTCGCCTCGATAACCTGAACAGCTGATAAGTATAGGGGGGTCCCATTGAAGCCACAGAGTCCTATTTAAAGCAACACAGGTTACAAGGTGTTCAAGTTGTAATAAATGAATCTCTATAATCAATCTACATTATTCTAGGTTCTTCTAAGTCAAAACAACTCTAGGTCGACTCCGGTCAATAATCTAGTCAAACTAGGTCAAGTGTTGACTTACAGTTGACTTTGGGTCAACTGGTCAACTCTGGTCAAACAGGGTCAATTCTAGTCTAATATAAAGTGTACTTCGTTATTTGCACGTCGAAACTTAAGTTACGCAAATCGAGATAAGAAGATTATCGGTAAGGTTGATAATCTTATTATAGTGATCCACGTGTCCAACTTGTCAATTTCAGCGATGTGAGATCACTGGAATTGGCTGATCTCAGTTTCGTTGTACTAATCCCGAAATACGAACATTATATGAATTAATTATTAATTAATTATAAAAAGGTTAAACTCAGAAAAATTATCAACAAACATTGTCGGACGATGAAATGAACATCGCCAACGTGTCCAGAATGGTCAAATTAGCTAGAATAGCCTATCCAACGGTCCAATTTGGACACAAGGGCAAAAAGATAATTTCGGGTCAAAACGGTGTCCGTGTCGGAGCCGTTTTGTACCGAAAAATGTGCAAAAAAACAAGTCTATAAAATATAACAAATTATATGTCCACGAAACCAGAATGTCGATACGAACCCAACGGTATCTCCAGAATTGGATTCCGTTGACCCGATCTCAATTTGGCCCGTTGACCAGAACTTGGAATTTCGGTTTGCACGGAAATGCGTGCCGGAGCCACAGTTCTCAAAACTCAGCAAACTACCTGTCAACGAGTCCAGAATGACGATACGAACTCAACGGTATCTCCGGAATTGGATTCCGATGAGCCGATCTCAAAATGACCCGTTGACCCGGATATTGGTATCCGACTTGCACCGAAATGCGTGCCAGACCCAATGCCCACCAAAACCTAGAAAATTATATGTCAACGAGTCCAGAATGACGATACAAACTCAACCGTATATCCGGAATTGGATTCCGATGAGCCGGCATCAAAAAGTCCCGTTGACGCAGAATGTGGGACCCACTTTGCACCGAAAAACGTGTCAGGGCCCACGTTCTCCAAACCTAACAAATTTTATATGAAAACATGCCAGAACGACGCCACAAGTCTAATGGTGGTGTCAGAAATGAAATTTGGAGTCCCGTGTTCAAAAATGGAATTTTACAAGTTGGAAATTACGAATTCGGACGACCAACTTTGGCGTCGAATTCAACCAATCAAATAAGCTCACAATGAAACGAAACTAGAGGGATAGTAAGAGGGTTATACCAGCTTCACACCAGAACTGGTAGCACGCCAAACGGAACTGCGGTGGAGGAGGTACAAGCTGACGAAGTTGGCCCCGTAAAACTGTCCAAATTTAATACAATTTAAACGGTCAACTTGGTGGCCGGTTTTCATGTATCAAACGATAAAATTAACGGACGAAAATTGACATGAGCGAAGGTGGATATACCGAGATTGTGACGGAGCAAAGAAAACGTCGATCCAACGGTCGGATCTCCGAAAAAACGTATACGAAGTTGCTACAACGGAGCGTAAATTCTGAGTTCCAAACTCGCGCGCGCCGACGGGATCTCGTTCAAAACGCGCGAATCGCCTCGACGGCGCGTCCCGGAGGACGTTGGCCGCCATGGGAGGACGGCCTAGGGTGGGGCGTGCCCATGGGGGTGGTCGACGGCAACCACGGCGGCCGACGGCGGCGGCGGCCACGCCCGCACGCGCGCGCGCCGTGGCTCGCTGCCGCTGCTGCTGTGCATGGTTGCGCGCTGCCGTGCGCTGTGCGGCGCGCGGGGACGTCGGCCTAACCACGGCGACGGTGTGGCGCGGCGAACGCCGACGTGATGGTGTCGGCGGAGGAGGTTGTAGTCTGGCCATGAGGAGCTCGTACTAGGAGGGAAGGAACGGTGTAGTGGTGGAGGAGATGGAGGTTGCGCGACCTTGCTCGGCCATAGCCGGCGGCGAAGGCCGGCCACGGGGGGTGAGGTGGTCGGGTTTGCGTAGAGAAAAAAGGAGGAAGGCTATGGAAGGTCGGGTTGCTGCTGTTGAGTATTTGTGGAGTTGTGATGGTGTGTGTTTTGTTGTAGTATAGGAATTTATTATTAGGAAGAGTGAGAGAGAAGAGATGAGTTGTAATAAAGAGGGGAAAGAGAGAGAAAGATTCTCTCCATAATTTTTCTAGGGCCGGCCACATGCTGTGAGGGGGTGTGGGGAAAATTACATGGGAAATTAATGGGTGAGATTAATTTGGAGGATCTAGAGGCTAGGATTAATTAGAGAGAATTGTCCATTCCAATGGGAATTAAACAAATGAGAATTTAAACAAATATTGAAATAAGGAAACATGGTATTAAATATTATTTTTGGACACAAAAAATAAGGGTGTTCCGATGGGGGGGTAGCACGAAGCTGGGCTGGACTTGGTGGAGCCGGATTGGATCAAAACCGGACATTGTGCAAAAATCGAATTAAAATTAGGCGTTGATGATCATGAGTGAATAAGTAGCACATGGAGATTCCAATAAATGGGACACAAGTGGCGGACGAATAGTAGACTCAAAGTGGGCCATGTCCATAATTGGGGCTGACAGGTTTTGGTCGACAGGGGACCCACAAATCAAGTTGGAAGATGAATGTGACGCCGTAGAGTGAAATAAAATCGGGTCACGTGTCGGGAAAGTTGTGTGAATCAAATGGAGCACAAAATGACGTGTCTGAGTGGGACACGAAGGTCATGGATGACGAGCGTCTCGAGTAGATCAAGCATGAGAAGTTGGTTTCAAGAAACTGACTGGTCTTGCGCTCCCAAATTAAAAGTTACGGTAATGTGCTAATAATGATCAAGGAAAAGAGTGGGAAAATCAATTAATAATCAAACGGTCTAATTCGACCCGAAGTTCAGCGAAGCAAAAAGAGCACAAGGGAACAAGTTTGGATGGGACACTATATACCATCATGAAGGTAATCATGTCCACTCCAAAACTCGTGAAGAAGATTTCCAGAGTTGAACATCCCTGACACTCCAAATATCAAAGGCATAGAAAAGTACACTTAGGAAAATAACAGAATAAATTATTTATTGAAATTAAAATCAATCAGAAAATAAATAAAACTAAAAAAAATCAACCCGAAATTCAGGGTGCTCACAGCGATCGAAGCCGAAGTCAACAAACTAATAGCCAGCGGCTTCATTCGGGAGGAACAACATCCTGACTGGGTCGCCAACATAGTACCCGTCCTCAAGAAGAATGGAAAGATTCGAATCTGCATCGACTTCCGCAATCTGAACGAGGCATGCCCCAAAGATGAATTCCCCCTCCCTATCACAGACATCATGATTGACAACACTTGCGGCTTCGAACGTATGTCATTCATGGATGGTTTTTCGTGGTACAACCAAATCAAGATGACTTCTGACGACGAAAAGCATACATCATTCCGAACACCGATTGGCACATACCGTTACACAGTAATGCCTTTCGGTTTGAAGAATACCGGCGCCACATATCAAAGAGCCATGAGTATCATCTTCAGAGACCACTTATGTAAGACGGTAGAGTGCTATGTTGATGACATCGCCGTCAAGAGTCGCTGTAAGGGAGACCATCTGCAGGATCTGAGGACGGTATTCGACCTGATGCGAGCACATAATTTGAAAATGAGCCCCACGAAGTCCTTCCTGGACGTATCCAACGGGAAGTTCTTGGGTTTCATCATCACCGCCCAGGGTATCCATGTAGACCCTGAGAAGACAAAGGCAATCATGGAGATGGGTCCCCCGAGAAATCTCCGCGAACTCAGAGGCCTTCAATGGAGACTAGCTTATATCAGGAGGTTCATTTCTAACCTCTCCGGGCGATGTCGACCATTTACCCGCCTCATGAAGAAAGGCGTCTCGTTCGTATGGAACGAAGAATGCCAGCGTGCCTTCGACAGCATCAAAGAATATTTGTCGAACCCTCCAGTCCTGGTGGCCCCGGTTGCCGGAAAACTATTCCTGCTCTACGTACGAGCAATAGAACATTCCCTCGGGGCTCTGCTGGCACAAAACAACGATGCAGGCCATGAACAAGCCATATATTACCTCAGTCGAATGATGATTGGGCCAGAGCACCGATACACCGCTGTGGAGAAGGAATGCCTCGTCCTGGTGTTCGCCATTCAGAAAATGCGGCACTATGTCACGGGACAAACCATACATGTGATCTCACGAGTCAACCCTCTCAGAGTCCTCATGACTAAACCAGGGGCGCTCAGCTCTCGCCTCACTACATGGGCAATATTGTTGTCCCCCTATCATATGATCTTCATCCCACAAAAGGCTGTTAAAGGTCAAGCTCTGGCAGTCTTTTTAGCAGCCCACCCAGGCTCGGAGTCGTCCAGAATATATGAAGAAATCCCAGATGAGGTCGCCAACTCGCATGCAACCTCTCACGATGATATATGGCGAATGTTCTTTGACGGCGCTTCGAGAACTGGACCCAAAGGCAACATCATCGTCGGAGTTGGGGTGGTGCTGGTTTCTCTTTCCGGATTAGTGATTAACCGTGCCTATTCTCTCACAGAACCTTGCTCTAACAATGTGGACGAGTACAACGCTTTGGTCATTGGCCTCCAACTTGCAAGGGAGCTGGGGGTAGAATATCTTGAAGCATACGGCGATTCTCAGTTAATCATCAATCAGATCCGGGGCTCATACGAAGTCTGCCATGAAGACATGATCCCCTATCACCAAATAGCGATCGACATCATCTCGTCGTTTGAGGGGTTCTTCATTGAGCACGTTCCCAGACTCCGAAATATTGAAGCAGATGCCTTAACAGGTCTGGCCGCTTCCCTAGCAGTGCCAAATCATACTCATCAATCGATGGATGTGATAGGCCACGAACTGGTCTGCCCAAAGTACAACGTTCAACTCATGGCGAGTTATTCCACCCAGACAATTGACGATGCCCAGACTAGAGACAACCATTCATTGACTTCGTCGTCTACGATATCCTCCCTGAAAACCCAAAGGAAGCCACCTCCATCAGACGGCGTTCTCTCAGATTCTTCTGCGATACAGAGACGAAAATGCTGTATCGGCGATCCTATGATGGATTATTGCTTCGGTGTCTGTCGAACGCAGAAGCCAAAGAAGTCGTACGAGAAGCTCATGACGGTGTCTGCGGGGCCCATCAGCCTGGCCCTAAATTGCAAGACCGTCTTCGTCGAATGGGCTACTACTAGCCCACGATGGTTGCGGATGCGATAGACTATACGAGAAAGTACAAAGCTTGCCAAGTCCACACGGACTTCATTCACCAACCATCCGAATTTTTACATCCGACAGTGGCGTCCTGGCCATTCGATGCATGGGGGATGGATATCATTAGTCCAATCACCCCACCTTCCTCCCGAGGACATCGCTTCATACTCGCAATCACAAACTACTTCTCCAAATGGGCGGAAGCTGTCCCGCTTGCAGAAGTCAAAACTTCGAACGTGATCAGCTTCCTTAAGCATCACGTCATCTATCGCTTTGGACTGCCCCGGAGGATCATCCACGATAATGGTCCGCAGTTTGCAAGCCACGCCTTTTATCGGTTCTGCGATAAACATCGCATCCAGAATATTACTTCAACACCGTACAACCCGGAAGCAAATGGGTTAGCAGAAGCATTCAACAAAACCATCATCAAATTACTCAAGAAGTTTGTATCGTCCAACAAACGCGACTGGAACGAGAAGCTTGGTGAATGCTTATGGGCGTATCGTACCACAGTTCGAACAGCCACAGGGAATACACCATTCTCCCTGGTGTACGGAAGTGAGGCAGTTCTCCCATTAGAGACTCAAATACCCTCACTCCGCGTCGCCCTCACTTATCAATTGACGACGGATGATAACTACCGACGCCGACTACAAGAGTTAGAGGCCTTAGAAGAAAAGCGTCTTCTGGCTCAGCAAAGAATCGAGCTATATCAAGCACGCATCTCTGGAGCCTTCAACAAGAAGGTTAAAATCATAACATTCCAAGTGGGCGATCTCGTTCTGGCAGTCCGGAGGCCAATGGTCATGACTCACAAGACCGCCGACAAGTTCCAGCCAAAATGGGAGGGTCTATTTATCATCGAGGCTGTATTCACCAACGGTACTTACCGCCTCGCCAAGCAAAACGGAGACTTGCTCATGTTGTCCGTTAACGGCAAGTTCCTGAAGAAATATTATGTCTAAACGACACATTCCAGATCATCGAGTCATGTACCCGCTGGTACCGCTGAACTCACTTCCACAATATTCCAGATTATCGAGTCATGTACCCGCTGGTACCGCTGAACTCACATCCATACACATTCCAGATCATCGAGTCATGTACCCGCTGGTACCGCTGAATTCACATCTCAACATTCCAGATTATCGAGTCACGTACCCGCTGGTGCCTCTGAACTCACATTTCGGTCACTCTTTCAGATAGCAAGTCATATATGATCATACCCCTGAATTTTCTTCCTGGAAGAGATCCTCCATCATGATCCACTACCCGTACTCCCAGTGCACAAAAAGGGTAACCGATCCACAAATTCCCAAGACGGCCATGTCCTCATTACCTCTGAGTCGTTTCACTTCTGCCAAAAACAAATCACCCCTTACATATAACTTCCATGTCCTTATTACCTCTGAGTCATTCTATGTACCTTCCTTCATTGAACCCACTCCTGTCATGTCCTCATTACCTCTGAATGGGAAGGCTCCATCGAAGAAACCTTCATGCTTGCCATGTCCTCATTACCTCTGAGTAAGTATGATTGGTCCTCTCTCGTCTTATTATCCGTACCCTGAACTAGGATATACCAAGGGTAATAGGTCCACAAATGTCCTCTGTTGACCACAAATGTCCTCTGTTGACCACAAATATCCTCTGTTGACCACAAAAGTCCTCTGATGACCACAAATATCATCCGATGAGTCCACTCCTGCCATGTTCTTATTACCTCTGAGCAGGAAGACTCCATGGCAAAACCCTCGTACTTGTCATGTCCTCATAAACCTCTGAGTAAGTATGTTGGTTTCCTTTCATCCTATTATCCGTATCCTAAGTCGTGGTACGCCAAGGATAATAGGCCTACAAATGTCCTTTGTTAAGTCTCTTAGTACAGGCCCACTATTCCTCATCATGCCCCGGGAGCCCAGCTGCTCCATGGCATTCTACATCCCGATACTGGGAACGTCCACGACCACCTTGCCGTGAAACTGTTCTAAGTATCCCCAGTCAAACTTGTTACCTGTACCTGAAGCCAAGGTATGCCATAGGTAACAGGTCCACAAACAAGTCCCCCATGCGGGGCAAATATCACCACAATATCGCAGGTACAACAAGCAATGCAAATGAAGGGTAGAATGGAAAGTACTATTTATTTGAAAGACGAAAAAAGCATTACATGTTTTGGGACCACGTCCCTCTTAAAAAAAAGAAAAGAAAAAGAAAAGAAGAACAAAACAAGAAGAAAAGGCCAACTATGGCTCAGCAATACACAACTCCAGGAGCCGGTTTCTCACCAAGGCAGTCCCCCCCTCGAGCCTCTTTCTAGCTCGGCGCTCAGCCTCCTGAGATAACTGCTCCTCATTATCCAGGTCCATGAGTGCCCGACAGTCGTCATCCAACTTCCTCAGAGCCGCTTCCAAGTGAGCCGAAGCTTTATTGACATTATCAGCTTCCTAGACAATCAGCCCTCTGTCAATCCGGGCAGCCTCGAGCTCAGACTCAAAGAAAGTTAACTTCCTCTGAAGATCAAGGATCTGTTCCCGCGTATCAGCAATCCCGCGAGAGGCAGCTGCTTCACGAGCCGTAACATCTTCACTCTCATGGCTCAATTGATCGTATCGGTCAGACAAGGTGCGAAGATCCATCAGTACGGCTGGCCTAGTTTTATCCTGAGTAGCCTTCGTCTTCTCTATAGCAGCTGCGAGGGAGCCGCGCTCCTGATCAATAGCAGCAGACAGGTCAACCTGCCGCAACACCTGAAGCCGGGCCACCAGTTGATCAGTCTCCAGTAATTTCGATTCCAGAAGTGCAGCCAACCCTACCCCACTAGGAAGGGCCTTAAGGATATCAATTTGACCCTGGGCGCATTGCCGGGCCAAGGAGAAAGAGGTCCCTCTGTCCATGGCAGCTTCTATCCCCCTTTTTAGGTAACGATAAAAGCTATCGACTACATCCTGTAGAGATTCGTCCAGGACCTCTGTCGAGGACGGCGTCAGAAGGAGCGTGACCGGCAGCATCATAGGAGTGGTGCTAGAACTGGCCACCAGGGGGGCAATTTTCGAATAGAACGATGCACGGATAGCGGCCAACTCTTCCTCTGCCACCCGAAGAGCCTGGACGCTTGGCAGGGCGGAAAGGTCGACTCTCTGGGCCGCCCTAGCAGAGGAAGACACGAGGACCATTGTCCCCGGCCTCGATTGTCCTATCACCAGACTGGCCGAACTCGGGCCCACAAGAGAATCATCAAGATAAGCCAGAGGGGTAGGAGGTACGCCCCTCTCCGCCAATGCCCCTTCGACAGAGCTCGTCTCAACAAGGTCCGTCCTCGGCACGGGAGGGGCAGGACCTGCATGTCCACGACAATGATCAATCGATGTGACCCGAAGGATGTGATCATAGAGCAGATAGGCCTCCTCGTAAGTTAAGATTCGGCTTATCTTACCGAGAGAGGAGCATTGAGGCTGCAGCTCGTTCGCAGCTGGCAGGGTCCCCTCACCCGCGAGCTCCAAATTAAATCTGGCCAGCTCCCCTGACCCGGCCACCTCAGAGAGAAAGGCAACCTGATCAGCATCATCTGGATGAAAGTCTGCAATTTCAGGGACAGGTTCATCGGAGCCCCCGTCATCACAAGTCACGATCTCGGCCACTCGAGAGTACCCTTCTTCTGATGCCTACAAGAGGAAAGGAAGGTGATTAAAGTCAAAACTAAAAGAAAGGAAGGACCGGTAGTAACTCATTTACCTCTGAGGCGGCGTCGATTTCTTCGCCTCTTTCCGTTATAGTTAGCTCACGGTGTCTGGTTGCAGCCAGTTTTCGAGAGCGAGGAATGCCACCGACAGGAGAAAGTCGCCTGCTACGCTTTCGTGCAAGACCGGGTGCAACGGATGACTGATCAACCACTATCTCATCTGGCAAAACAGGTGGCTGATCCGTCCCTACATCTGCCGCCGGAAAGGAAAGGTCATCTCCCTCAGGTTCGTCGTCTTTGTCATCTGCAGCATCAGAGTCCAAATTCGGCACCTCGACTCTGTCCTTCCTCTTCCTTGTCTTGGCCCCCTGAGAACCCTCATCCAGGCCGGTGCCAACGATGAAACTGGCATATGGGTTAAAATCGACAGGTGGCTTGTTCGCCATAACGTGGTACAAAGCCGCCATATACAAGATATCTACTGACGCCTTGATAGCGGGAACTGAGAAAACGGCACGGGTGTGGAATGTGTCATAGTAATGCCAGGCCCGGATGCCGTCTAGAAGGCTACCTTCAAAGCCCAAACAAGAGCTAGGGCTGTCTAGAAAAGGCTGACTATACCTAAATTGCCGGGCGAACCTGCTAGGCAGATAGGGTTCCAGAAAGACAGTATTATGGTTGCGATACACCAGATGAGCGGGGCGGATATTTCGCAGCCACAGAAGCATCTGGCCGTCCAGAAGTTGAGGGGGGCCAATACCGTCAAGATGGACAGTCGCTACTTCTTTATCAGTAAAACGAGGGACAGATGCGAAGATGTTGTACATGTCTGTCCTCGCCATTGCCATCCGGCAAGCACGCATGGTCTCAAACTCCCAAGACTCATTACGATAGCGGAAGATAAGAGCGTCGTCATCGGTTACGCCGTCTTCAGAGCCCGGTCTCATCAAAGACGGATAATGCATCAACAGCCACCCCATCAAATAATGGTAAGGCAGCTCGGTCCGTTCAAAATCTTTTGTCACATCGCGAGCAATAACCTTGGATGTAAGTACGAAGGCCGCGGTGTATACTGCACACCATGGCCGGGAGGAGAGCTAGCCGGACCCGTAAAACTAACTTTACAGCCGAAAGGATAAAATTGCGGCTGATCCTCTCGATGGAACCTGCTCCGCCCGAGGCTACACAGTTTCGCAGCCATATCATTAAGAATCCCGCCAGGAGTGCCTTCTCCGACAATTCTTGAGTATCTTGATAAAAATAGCCAAAAGAGTCAGTCCTGTCCCCGAATGTATCACTAGTGGCGGTCGTCCTCTTAGCTGACGACACTAAGGTTTTGACCGTCTCTAGGGACCGAGGACGTCGGGAAGTAATTTGACCGGAGGCATCTGTCGGAAAGAGATAGCGCACCCAGTCCTTGGTATGGGGAGTATGCCCTTCCGAGCTACTTTCTTTTTTGGCTATCTGATGACATGTGCTATAGTAGCACAATATCTCTTGGTAAAGAGCCACGAAGCCTGGATACTGTCTTTCCAAGTCTTCAAACTCCTCGTTCGTAGGAGTATACGCCTCAAAAGTTTCGTCCCCCCAAGGAAGCTTGGAGACCGCGTGCATTTCATGGAGCGCAAGTCCCATCTCCCCCACGGGTGTATAGAAGGTCCCCGTTCGACGGTTATACATCTCCAGCAAAGATATAAATAATCTCTTGTTTATGGGCAAGCCATGGCTGGTGCCCCGAATAGCATGGTAAAGACCAATCTCGCACAGAAAGGCCTCATACTTGTACAAAATCCACGCAGACAGATTGGTCTACGAGGGAATCGGATGTATCCAGCTGGGAAGCATCAACCGACCAATGGGATAAGATCCCTTCCGAGCAAGTTAGTTCATAAAAGTGTCGGCTGTAGAAAATGTGAAATTGGGACCCGAAACATTCAAAAACGTACCCGGGGACAACCCCATTACAGAACAGCTGGTATGCACCTTGCCCGCACACACCGATTTTAGGCTGTTGTTATAATGGATGTCTCCCACGAACATCCCACTCCGGGTAGGAGTTAAAGATTCTTCCATCTTCCGATCCAGTGGGAGCATATTGAACCAAGATAATGGGAAGTGATGCTCCATTTGGGGGATGCGGATCACCATCCCGTTGGAAACAAAACTCCAGTTCTCTGACACCTCTAGAACTTGACTGTTCTTCATAGTCAAGGCGTCTCCAAAGAAGAATGCAGGCTTCAGGTACTCCCCTTCGAATTTTCCTGAGGTCATCATAGCATTGAGAAAATAGAAAGGCTGGTTCTTGATGGCCTTCAATCTCGCCGGAGGCTCGTCACTAGGAAACTGGTCCGCCATACGCCTAACTATATGGTCGTACCTATAGCCCAGAGCAGATTGGGCACGACCCACCAAGGGTTCCCCGGCGGCATTAACTGGCAAATTCACTGAGAAGAAGACATAAAGAGATAAGTTAAAAACTGATAAGGTATTATCAAGCTTAACAGAGCCTCATGCGGCTCCAATGAAGCCTTATGCGGCTTAATCTCAGAGGAACACTTATGCGGCCCTATTCAGTAAAAATTCATGCGACAGTGCTCTCATAAGGCCCGGGTTCGGACAAAATTCGTACTGACCACATGACAGACAAAATTTGTGCGAGTTCATGCGGCTCAGAATAGCTCATACGGCTGCGCTTGGCAAAATGCGTATACGGTCACAGTAATTATTCTTATGCGGCTCACAGCTCGACCATAGGCCGAACATGAGACTCACAACGACTCGTGCATAAAGCATGCGACGTAGCCATAGCAGTTAGGGTTCTTTAACTCGTGCAATGTCCTTACCAGCAATAGGGGGGTGAACGTCAGGATGAGCCTCGGGGACGACGATCGGTGGAGGAGCGGCCGCAGTCGAAGTAGAAGCAGTCTTGCCCTTCGCCGTCGCGGTCGACGAAGACGCTGCCTTCTTCGCTGCAACGGTCTTCTTGGGAGCCATTATCAATCAAGAAGAAGATGAAGAGCTGGATAGGGGAAGATTCGAAGTAAAAGAGGAAGTAAATAAGTCCTCTCTCTCTCTCTCTCAAACCCCTATTATTTATAGGAGGACGAGAGGGAGAAGACACGTGGAGTAATAAACCGCCTCGTATAAGGACAAAAACGACTCCTCGGATTTCGCCCCCTATCCTATAAATAAAAGAGATTTACCCAGGGCATCAGAATCCCGAGATTTAATGAACCAACCCTTGGGATTCCCCCTAAAGACGGTGCTAAAAGCGAAATTGGAGGCAATTAAAGACATGCACACGTGGCAAGGAGCTATGCGGCTAGGCCATCCATGCGGCTGAAACGTTCATGCGGCCAAGACATCTATGCGGCTAGGACCTCATATGCGGCTAGAAGAGCTTGCACTTGGCCATGCTTCTTATTCAAAGTATTTCAATTTTGCAAATTGAAAACTTTGAAGGGGGTCTTGTAGAAGCATGGAAAATAATAAAGAAAGAGCCATGCGGCCAGGAAACCCCATGCGGTTCGGAAAGCCCCTGCGGCTCAGAAGATCCATATGACTCAACGCATTTATGCGGCTCTGTGATCTCCATGCGGTTTAGAGAGGTGCCACATAGCATACAAACAACTCTTCCCTTACTGCATTAATTGCCTTGACGGCTGACAGCTCTGATGAGACGATAGCCCTGACACAACGAGGTAATTATGACTCTGTCATAATGGCAGACTCCTAGAGAAACGAAGGAGATCTCTGACATAATCCCCCAAGATCCAGAAAATCCTACGCGGCCTAGACACGTGGACAGTCATATGCGGCTCGAGCGGAGACTTCCCATGCGGCTCAGACCGAAGTTGTCCTATGCGGCCCAGATCGAAACAGCCCTATGCAGCTCAAGCGGAGACTCCCCCTATGCGGCTCAAGCAGACGCTCCCCCATGCGGCTCACGAGGACCATCTCCATGCGGCTCAAGAAGGGGTTACCCGTTATGCGGCCACCTACGTCCATGCGGTCCAGAGTATCATGTAACTCGGAGGTTCGGGGGCCACTCCCCAACAGCCTTGACACGTGGCCGGGCTTATGCGGCTCAATCCTCATGCGGCTCAGAATTCCCTCAGTGGCTCCCAGAACACGTGTCATAAAGCCAATCAATTTCCCAGATTTACTACAATCAAAGATTGGGTCAAATTCCCATAATCTGGGACACGTGGCAGAAGAATGAATTAAACTTATTCATTCAGATTCGCAGACATCAGCAGATCATCATAAAGGAGATTTATTCCAATCAGCATTAATTACTGAGAAAATTTGGCACAATCTACATTAATGGCCCAGATCCATTACACTCAAAACTAAGGGCCCAGATTGATCAATCAACAGGCCGCCGCCACTTTAAGGGACAAATCATTGTAAACCCTAATGATAGCATTCCCTTCTTATAAATAGCAAGGTGCCATTCCCTTGCGAAGGGGCCCTTTTCGAGATCAGAGAGCACCAGAATACTTGGAGAGAAAAAAGCAGAGAAAGAGAGCAAAGAGAGCATTTCTTCAACGCCAAACAATCTTCTGGAGTCAAGGCTGCATACCGATCGTCCAAGGAGTAAGGCAGAGCTGCCGTAGCTTTTTCGAGCCTCTATCGTCACCTCCCAGACTCTAAAATAAACAATTGTACTTAGACTGCTGTACCTAGGTTTTCGTCCCTAGGCTTTCTTTGTACAAGCGAGTTTGTATTGTGAAGTAAAAGTCCAGTCCTTCGATAATTGTTTTGCTCTTTTATATTTCATGGCAAATAGAGGCACGTTCAGACTGATCTTCTGCAGGAAGAACTAAGGAGGAATGGGAAGAGACCAAAGGACTTTTATCCTTGTTTTGTGAAGAAGGGTTGGCTAAAGAGCGTTTCCTTCTGTTATCTTCCAAGTCATGGAACGAGGAAGTTTTAGAAAAGACCAACGGGCCTTTTCCTTTGTTCTGAGGAGGAGGAGGAACAGTCAACAGACTACCCCCAGTGGATTGCGCTGGAGCAACAGGGTGCTTGGGAAGAGAAGCAAAATCTTTCCCCTTGCTGTGAGAATAAGAGAGATTAGCCAAAGGGCTATCCCTACTAGACTGTGCTTGAACAAGAGGGGTAGCCACCTGCGCTCGGGTTGAGGCAGCAGTGGGTGCCTTGGCCGATTGTGCCTGAGAAGATTTGACAGATAGCCTTTTGGCCACAGAAACTCCAGGAGTTGCAGCTTGCGCAACAGGAGTTTTGGTCCCAGAAGGCTTAAGTTGCACTCTGGTTGAAGGGATAGTTGATTGCGCAGGAGCAAAATTTGTCGTAAGTTGCGCTAGGGGAAGAGGAGTCTTGTACTTTGCCAGAGCAGCATAGGAAGTGGCTTGTACAGAGGCAGAAGAAGAAGTGTGCTGCGCCTGGACCACAAGGGCTTTGGATTGCACTTTGGCAGAGGAGATAGAGACTTGTGCAGAGGCAAAAGTTGCTACTGGCAGCATGTCAGAGGAGACAGCAGGCTGCGCAGCAGTCTTGGGAACCCACACTGGCCGAACCTTGCTCGTGGCAGAAGTTGCAGTACGAGGGGTGGTCCTGGAGTTGATCATGGCTTCGTAGGCCGTCTGGTTGACCTTCACAACCAGCGTCTTCCGCGTCTTTCCGATAGACGCAACGTCACATTGAGTTGTCACTTCCTCGTCGGAGGAGAAAGTCGTCCCCAGCAGAGTCGCCATTTTGTTTGCAAAAACAAAAGTCTTTTATTTCACAAACTTTAAAGAATAGTACAAGAGTACGATGAATTCTGGGAAAGTACAACTATAGGAATCCGATCTGAAGACGATCGCTTTATCCCTTGGACGATGTGAACTTTGAAGACGATAGCCTCTGAAGAATGCAGCTGCACTTGGACAAGAACTCCTGATCTCTGATGATAATAATGATCTGCTCCCCTTAATGAAGGACTTGAAACTCTATTTATAGAGTTCTAAAAATAACTAATTTGTAGTTATTCTGGATTGCGCATGATAAACTACGCTGGCGACAGACTACGCAGACTGCAAACTGCGCTGGCCTATTGGGCAGTTGCTCGATCGTGGGCTAACTGTATTCAGATGCGTGGTATTGTTTGATTGAAATGCGCTTGGTCATGTACATGCGGTTGCCACGTGGCGAGCAATTGATGGCATGTAAGCCACGTAATAAATGTCAGTTATTTGATGAATTGCGCTAATCGAATAGCACTAGCTTCAGACTGCACTTCCATGGATAGCGCTGGGACTCGGGCTGGGTCAAACTGTACTGAGGTTGGACTGGCAAACTGCGCTGAGGTTGTACAGCTGTTCTCGAGCGCTGTGCGGTACAAGAAACGAACGGACTCCTCGTTTTTTGGGTTGTCAGACTGTCAGAAGATCTGATCTTTGTCAGGTAATAATGGCATTGCCACGTCAGCGTAGCGTGCTTTGGTGGTAGCGCAGTTCAGCTCGCGCATTCGATTTGTAGCGCAATCTGTTTCCTGCGCAGTCCATTTGAAGGGTGCGCAGTTGAGAATTCTCTGCCTATTTGATAGATGCAACTTGATTTTTAGGACATACAAGGAGTTTATGAGATTTTGTGTATATCAGGTGGGGTCTTCGAATGTGTTTTTTGGTGTGATTGTCGAAAATTACCTGTGTTCTGATACATAACACTGAACTGGGTTCAGATTTCCAATTTGGGAGTTTTCCATTCTCGACTGATACGCATGTTCATTTTCTTTAATTCCTGAGTTTAAATCCATTTGTATTGATGTTAAATTAATGTTTAAATTGTCACATTGGTTATGAACATATGTATTAATACCTGCTAGATTAGTTTTACATATTAAACTAGGTTTTACGTTCAAGAATGGGATTTCGATATTGTTGGACTGATAAATGTTGACTGATACTTAGTGCAATCTCCAATCCTGATTTTACATTCCTATTCTAACTGAAATGTGATGTTTAAATTACATGTTAGATTCAAGTACCCCTGTGTTAGTCCCTGTTAGTTTGATCTTTCATGATAGATTAGGTTTTATGTTTGTGTGATGGGATTTCAACATGTAAATCCTGAACACAAATCCTGGTATTAAAATCCTATTATATGTTAAAATCATACCTACTGTTAGTTAGTTCCTGGTATTAAAATCCTGAACTTTTCATTCCTTTCTTAACTGAATTGATGCTTCAATTTCATGGTGTTAGTTGTTGTCAAGGAATGGTTACTGGTTTGGTGTTGTAAATGGATTTCGAATTTAGGTTGGACTGATACACAGTCCTGGATACATATTCTGAACTTTCATTTCCTTTCCTTAAACTGATTTTGAAAGTTCATTTTCCATGTTTAATTTCTGAACATTTGTTATTTCCCCATTGATAGTTCACTGTTAGTTGGAGTTATCAAGTAAAGGGGATTCGAATTTGATTTGGGGTGCAATATAGGAACTGAATTTGATTCTAATGTTAGATTCCAGTTTAATTCTGAGATTTGAGACACTTCCTATTCCTATTCACATTGACACTCATATGACACTCACTACACTACCTCACCATCATATGGCATTGTCCACACACAATTGCCCACACACTTTAATTCCCATTGACACAAACACACATGTATTCACCACTAACTGTCATGCCCTCACTACACAGTTAACTAATTCCTTGTATTCTACACCCTCTACACAAACACACACCCTCACTAATGCTAGCTAGCCACTGTCACACTCTAACTTGTTCTTAATTGACACATACACACTGATTTTACTGCCATCACATGTACACAAACACACACAAATGCATGTTTCCTCTACCTATCACTCTATGTACATGCATATATATATATATATATATATATATATATATATATATATATATATATATATATATATATATATATATATATCTACATGTGATACATATATTATTATGTAGCCTATATATGTATAATGTGTGTTATTATATGAATTAGATTAATATTATTATATGTATATGTGTGTGATCTATACTAAATTATATTAACATATGCAATGTGTGAATGTGTGGTATGGTATATACATGTAGCCTATGGGCCTATAGCCTATGGCTCCTTGCCTATGAGTATGGCTTGAATGCCAGTTACATGTGTAGTTGGCTTGTATAGCCTAGAAATGGTGTGTGCATGCTAGAATAGACTGGCTAGGCTTAGTGAGACTTGTTTGGCTTAGGCTTGACCTAGTTGACCTAGTTTGACTAGTCTAGTTGACTAGAGTTGACCGAGAGTTGACTTTAGTCCAGTTTGACCCCAAACTTCATGTAGATGCATTGTAGCAGTCTGATATATTATTTTAGACTTATGGTGACTTGTACTGTTCTATAGGAGACAGACACCACTCCTCGGACAGTAGATACTCTTCAGATACTCAGGATACAGGCGAGTACTTTCTCTGATCATTTCATAACTTGCTTACTTGCTTAGAACTATATTCCTGTTCTAGTTTACCTTATTTGATGCTGTCACGATATTATCACGGATTGGTACTACATGGATCCCTACATTGAGATGTTATCCCCCTCGGGAGCATCGGATACATCGTGTTGTGTGTTTCATGTACATCTTGTATTCCTCGCTCTCATGTTATTCATGTTTCTCACGTGCTTCATGCTCGTTCGTGCTCGCTCGTGTACTCTCATGTGCTATCATGTTCGGTCATGTTTCTCGTGTATTTCATGTATAACCTATACTTCATGTGCACCCTTCATGAGCCTTCGTGTGGAATTCATGTGCACTCAGTTTCTGAGCCCTCATGTATTCTTCATGTACACCCATCTATAGGCTTCATGTGAAAATCATGTACGTAACATAACTTGTCTGGATCCTTGTGTATTGATTGGGGTATGGGGGAGTATAAATAGTCATGTGAACAATTCCAAAGTAGTATAGCCATGTGCGCCTCTTTAGTATATTCATGTGCAAATTCAGCCGTTCACATGTCGACTTTGTACTCTAAATCACTAGTCACTGGTAGCTCTCTACTTATAGTAGATATTTTTATTACAGTTCTCTCTCCCTGTTTACATCATGTACTTTCTTTCAGTTTCACGTATTGTACTCTCTTGCATGTTTATATTTTCTAACCTGTTATAATCTGCGTGAGATGTATTATGCTCGCTCCT